>JAAMPI010000046.1:0-83209 GCA_013054445.1 Cudoniella acicularis
AGTGTTGGAAGTGAGTCAACAGTTTCAAGTGCTGAGGTTAAAGAGGGGTTCAGAATTTGAGAGTCAAACAGATTAGGGAATCAATTGATTCCTATAGGGTTAAGGTGCTTTGCTTACTGTTGAAGCTGAACTTGATGGTTGCCGAAAAAAGAAGTAGTGTTTTATGGGTTCTCATTAGGCCTATTATTTAGGAATCAAAAAAATTGGTCATACCTCTGCTTATCCGCTACGCACCAGTCTATGGTGAAATTGTGGCGGGTTTGAAGAAGCTATTGTTGAATTTCGTGAGCTTCTACGGGGTATCAAAGTCCCCTTGAGGCCCATTGTATACTCTTCACTTTTTCTTCTGCTGTATATAGTATCCATCTCACCCACTTGATAAGTATAGAAGGATTAGGATCTGACACTTAAACACTTTTGAAGCGTTTCGTGTTGCTCGCATCTATATATACTTCACTCAAAATTTCTCAACACTCCCGATGACTTTTGATTATCAAGAATTGTGCTTAAGGATAATCTATGAATATATAGATAATATGGTCATATTGTGTATACATACTTTACTCCCGAAACCTTTCCGTTTCGTAGAGTTTCTAGGCCTGTTGGGATTTCTGCAAGGCCACCTCGATGAACCTGGACTGGATGTGGCAAAAGCTCGCCATTTTCCAGCAAGCTCTCAATTTTTTTTGTCCACTCGACTGCAAACTTTCTATCCTCCGGCCTGACGTCCCTTCGATAATCACCTCCCAATTCTATAGTCTTGCCAAATATTGACCAAGCCAAGATCCATTCAGGTTTGACATTTTTTCTCCTTAGGCTTAGTCGATTTGGAAATGATTCCAATGCCGTATATTTCCCGCCGTTTCTACCAATAGACCCATAGCAGATGGTTGTCGACTTCGAAGTAACAATACAATCCATAGCGTAACGAAGTTCCATTCCCGTGAGTTCACGTATCTCTTCTCTACAAGTGGAAGATTTATAATCGAAAGCCATCACAGCACCTCTACTCTCAACAAGAGCAAAGTTGTGTGGAGAGCAGGTTGTAATCGGAGTATAGCCTAGATGTCGAAGCATTTGAATTGCAAGGGTTCCAGTTGAGGTGGATCCCCCATAGATCAAGACAAATGGCCCTGGTGATTCGAAATTCTGGCTTCCACTGACATCTAATCCTAGAGAGCGGAAGGCAAGCCCAACAGACATAACACCTGCCCCAAAAGAAGACGCAATTGCCGGTGAAATAGATTCTGGGACGCGGAAACAAAGATCTCCTACTGCTGCAACATATTCGGCGAAAGCCCCGTTTTTCGGCCGAGCTGGATTTGCGCCGAAAACAACGCTACATACCCGGTCGCCGACATTGAACGATTTTTGAACATGTCGTCCGATCTTAACGATTATGCCTGCAAAGTCACCTCCGCTGACGGCACCTGGAGTACAAGATATATCAATCGTTTTCCAGTCAGAGGGATTCAACGCGACAGCTTCGACTTTCACCAAGATTTCATCCGTCTCGATTTGCGGCGTTTCAATGTCCTCCGCTAGCCTTAAAACACCGGGGCTGACTGCGACTAATCCTTCCTGTCGCAAAGGAACTTGCACTTCCATGACTTTCCGAAAAGTATTTGTAGATGGATTTGGGAGTTTTAGACTCGAGTCAAGTTGAGCATTTCTAGTCCTCGGTTGCTCATGCACCAGTCTGTGTTGATCGTCTTGCGATTTAGACATAACCTTATTACTCAACGCTGTTCGGAAATCTCGGCGATAAACGAGAGTACCGACTCGGCGTTTTATTTGTTGACATCCGGAGCCAACACCATGTGTCGAAAAAGAATCCTGACCGTAGTTACAGTATAGAGACAACACGTTTATTACTGGTAGCGAGCGATGCCGGGTAAATTCAGCCCCTTCCACACTTACTCACCATTTTATGGGGCTGTGTTTTGGTGAAGAGGACGAAGGAGGTAGAAGGCAAATATCGAACCAAAAGCGTTTCACTAGAAACCATATGTGGATGAACTGAGGGCTTTGTAAGGAAGGTAAGTTCACCAATTTTTGTCGAAGTGGAGACCCAGCTTACAGATCCAGCTTCGCGTTTCTTCTCAAACTTTGAAATATTACCATCACGAACCTCAAAACAAAGAATATCTCGGGACTTTCAAGCATGGGTGGGCACAATGAACCAGTAGCCATTATTGGCAGCGGTTGCAGATTTCCAGGGGGATGCTCAAGCCCTTCAAAACTTTGGGATTTTCTGTGCAAGCCATCAGATGTTTCTTCGGATATTCCCATAGAGAGATTCAATCCAAATGGCTTCTTCCATGCAAACGGAAACCATCATGGGACCAGCAATGTTAAACGAGCTTACTTTCTTCAAGAGGATCCTTGCGAATTTGATGCAAAATTCTTTAACATCAATAATCGAGAAGCCGAAGCTATTGACCCGCAGCAGCGGATTCTTTTGGAAACCGTTTACGAATCAATCGAACGTGCGGGCTACCCCTTAGGGAGCTTGCAAGGCACAGAAACAGGGGTATTTGTTGGTTTAATGTGTGGAGACTACTACGACATTTTGATGCGCGATATTGATACCATTCCTCAATATTTCTGCACAGGAGTTTCTCGCAGTATTATTTCCAATAGACTCTCTTACTTTTTCGATTGGAAAGGGCCGTCAATGACTATCGACACAGCGTGCAGCTCCAGTCTCGTCGCTGTGCACCAGGCCGTCCAGGCGCTACGAAATGCGGAGTGCAAGATTGCGATAGCTGCTGGAGTTAATTTAATCTTTGGACCCGAAAGTTATATTGCCGAAGCAAAGTTCAAAATGCTGTCACCTACCGGAACCTCAAAAATGTGGGATGCTAGTGCTGATGGCTATGCCAGAGGGGAGGGGTGCGGTTCAGTTGTACTGAAATTACTGAAGGATGCAATCCTTAATGGTGACCACATTGAATCGATCATCAAAGAAACGGGTGTGAATTCTGATGGAAGAACCAAGGGGATTACAATGCCTTCAGCCCTTAGTCAAAAAACTCTCATTCAACAAACTTACAGAAAAGCTGGACTCGACCCGTATAAATGGACGGACAGGTAAGTGTCTGAATAATCTTTTGGTTTTTGAAAGACTTTAAAAGAATCGAAGTAGATCACATGAACAAATGGAGACTAACCATGCCGTAGATGTCAATACTTTGAGGCGCATGGGACGGGAACTTTAGCAGGTGATCCAATTGAGGCTGAAGCTATAAGCAGTGCTTTCTTCACGGCTGAAAAGACCCTCACAGAGGACGAATCGCCATTACTTGTTGGCTCAATAAAAACCGTTATTGGCCACCTCGAAGGAGCGGCCGGCATTGCGGGCCTTTTGAAAGCGTCACTAGCTGTACAAAATCGCACTGTGCCTAGCAATCTGCATTTCAATGATCTTAACGAAGCAATCCGCCCATTTTATGGGAATATTGAAGTTCCAAAGACGACAAGGAATTGGCCCGAAGTTCCATCTGGTGAGCCTCTTCGTGCTTCCGTTAACAGCTTTGGTTTCGGAGGTACCAATGCGCATGCCATTCTGGAGAGTTATGCCCCTCCCCATCTCAGGAAAAGTGAAGATCCGAGTCATTCCGTGGAGTTCCCGAGGAAAGAGACAATACTGCCTTTTCTGTTTTCTGCCGGCTCTGAAGAATCACTTGTGAAAAGCGTTGGAAAGTATGTTACCTATTTGAAATCGCAACCAATGTGCGATTTACATGATCTTGCCTGGACTCTGCATTCACACAGGTCACTCCTTCCAGTGAGAATCAGCTTCGCCGCCACTTCAAGAGAGGCAATGATAGCACAAATGGAATCTCGTTTGGAAGAGGACATCAAAACTCATTCGTCCTTATTTGGCAGCCGCCCAGCCGTAACTGCAAATCGTTCCGACACGAATCGAATATTGGCTGTCTTTACTGGGCAGGGGGCTCAATGGGTGGGAATGAGCCGAGAATTAATCAAGCACTCGCCCTTATTTGCTAGAAAGATAGCAAGCCTAGAGCGAACACTTCAAAACCTTCCGATTCCTATGGAATGGTCTTTTACAGCTGAAATTCTTGCTTCTCCCGCCGACTCGAGACTTGATGAAGCTACAATATCCCAGCCATTATGTACTGCCGTCCAGATTGCGCTCGTGGATTTGCTCCGGCTTGCCAACGTCGAGTTTGACACAGTTGTTGGTCATAGCAGCGGCGAGATTGCGGCGGTGAGCTTTTCAAACCTCTTCTTTTCACACCATACTAATATATGCTCTGAATAGGCGTATGCTTCTGGATGTATTAATGCTGAGGATGCAATTATTATTGCTTACTATCGGGGTCTTTTCGCAAAGCTCGCAAAAGGTTATAGCGGCTCCCCAGGAGCTATGATGGCTACTGGAATCGGGCCAGAGGAAGCACTATCTTTATGCTCCAGGCCACAATTTCTCAATCGACTCTATTTGGCAGCTTGTAACGCACCAAAATCTTCAACGTTATCAGGCGACGCTATTGCCATCAACGAAGCCAAGGAAATTCTAGATCAGGAAGGGAAATTTGCCAGGGTGCTTAAAATCGGCACGGCTTATCACTCACCCCATATGAAGCCATGCAGTGGCCCGTACCTGAACGCACTTCAACAAAGTAACTTGAGATATAGTACAGCAAGAAACTCATGCACTTGGATTTCTAGTGTTCATGGTTTCGAAATGGACATGAGCTCAGATCCCGTGGATGATCAATACTGGCTGGACAACCTTTTGAGTCCAGTCCTATTTTTAGATGCATTAACTCAAGCTATATCTGATCATGGTCCTTTCGATTTAGTTCTAGAAATAGGACCTCATTCAGCACTCCGAGGAGCCGCAAACCAAACTATACAACACCTATTGAAGCTTACCTTGCCATATTACGGAATTTTGAATCGAGGGGAAGACGATATTTCAGCTTTTGCTAGTGCATTGGGGGGAGTCTGGAGTGTTATGAAATCACCTGCCATTGACTTTAAAGGTTTTGTCGCCGCTTTCACGTCAGAATGCCTAGAGAAACCGCGATTGTTAAAAGACCTACCAAGCTATTATTGGGACCATGGGCCAAAGTTTTGGAAAGAATCACGTATTTCCAGAAATTATCGAACTCGATCACAGCCACCTCATGAGCTCCTAGGCTCCCCGATCGATTCCACAAGTGAGGAGTTTCGCTGGAGGAACATACTCAAATTGAATGAAATACCGTGGTTACGTGGACACAAATTCCAGAATGAAGTGCTCTTCCCTGCTGCAGGCTATTGTGTGATGGCGTTGGAGGCATCGAAAGTCTTTTGGCAATCCAGACCAGCAAAGCTTGTTGAACTGTTAGACCTTGAGATCATTAAGGGGATAAGCATTTCGGAAGACAGCTCAGGGATGGAAATTTTATTCTCAATAACGAAAGTCCATCCATCACCTCAGGACTCCAAAAACCCTCCAAATTCTGTGACTGCCGACTTTATCTGTAGCGCTTGTAACGTTGATGGGACAAGCCAATTGTCGACGATATTTACTGGTCGTCTAGAGGTTTCACTGGGAGAGGCATCACCCAACACACTTCCTTTGGGGCCATCCCGACTTCCAGATCTCTTGTCCGTTGACCTTGACAGATTTTATTCTTGTATGTCCGATATTGGGTTGGATTATACAGGAATATTCAGGCAAATGTTGTCGGCCTCAAGGAGGATGTACGAAGCATCAACTACCGTCTTGAGGCCCGCTAGTGAACTGCTTATCCATCCAGCACTGCTTGATTTATGCTTTCAGTCAATATTTGTGGGGTACTTTGCTCCGGGTGATAAGTATGTTGGCTCTGTATTTACGTTGAGATGCGTTGCTAACTCCCTAAAAGCAGTCTCTCTATTGCTTTCCTACCAAGACGGATTCGATCTATTCGATTCAACCCAATTGAGTTGTCTCGGCAACAGGAAGACACGGCCAGCATCCACGCTTTCGTGACGCTGTTCAACCGTCCAACCGAGAATAAATTATCTTCAATTATCGGTGACGTTGATCTGCTTAGCGGACACAACGATAAAAAACAGTTACAGGTCGAGGGGCTGGAACTCATAGCATTGAGTAGCAATCAGAAGCCCAAGGACCGCGAGCTCTTCTTTCAAACTGTCTGGATTCCCGACATTTTCAGCAGGTTGACCGTTCTGGACCAGCTTTTCCCGGATTCGACAGAAGATATTATGCTGATAAATCTCTGCGAACGTATTTCGTGCTACTATTATCGAGTTCTTCGGTCACAGTTTACGGACGATGAAATTCCGTCCTCCCATCGAACACTCTTTGACTGCGTAGACGAGGTCTTGTCGAAAGTTCAAAGCGACTGGCTTGTCGATACTTACGATAAACTTTACCCTCTGATCCACCAGTATTCGAATAATATTGACATAGCTTTGTTGAAAGCGGTTGGTGAAAATATTGGGGCGGTCATTCGTGGGGAGTCCACGATGTTAGAGCATATGCTTGAAAACAATATGCTCAACAATTATTACAGATACGGCATTGGGTTCCCAAAAGTCAATTCCTACTTGGCTCGGGTAGCTCAACAAATTTCTCACCGCTACCCGCAACTGAATATACTGGAGATAGGTGCGGGGACGGGAGGTACCACAAGTGTTGTATTACCAACTTTGGGTAATGCGTTCAGCTCGTACACTTATACCGATGTCTCGACAGGTTTCTTTCAACACGCCAAGGACGAGTTTGTTGAGTTTGCTGACAGACTAAAATTCAAAACTCTGGATATCGAGCACGACACTTGTTCGCAAGACTTTGGAGAGCCTTGCTTTGACATGATCATTGCTTCAAACGTTCTGCATGCTACTAAGCGGATTGAAGAGACACTTCGCAATGCCCGCGGGTTGCTAAAACCTGGTGGCTTCTTCTTGATGGTAGAGGTTACAGGTGAAACATTGCGCCCAGGAGTCATATTTGGGGGCTTGCCAGGATGGTGGTTGGGTGTTGATGATGGTCGACGTTTCAAGCCTGGAATATCTATGGCTGCATGGGACTCAGTTTTGCGAAAGACTGGATTTTCCGGAGCTGTTTCTTATATTCACGATTTCCAAGACGTATCAAAACACACGTATACGCTTATCGTCTCTCAAGCTGTCGACTCGACTTTTGACCTCATCAGGCAACCATTGCTGGTCGCCGTTCCCAAGGCCGTGTCTCATACATTGCTCGTAGTCGGTGGCACTACGGAACCTATCGCCAGTTTGAGAGAAGCTTTCAAGATCTGTGTGCAGAGCTGGGTTGGTCGAATCATTATCGTGGATACAATTGGGGGTATCAACGAGGAGATTCTAAAATCGGCGCCAGTTGTGCTCTCTATGACAGAACTAGACCACCCACTCTTTCATTCCATGACACCTAAAATGCTTCAGAACCTCCAAAAGCTTTTTCGCCATGCCCAGTATATGCTGTGGATTACATGTGGCTGCGTTTCTGCGTCGCCATATTCAAATATGACGGTGGGCCTAGGGCGCACTATATTATCCGAAGAACCTCACCTCAAACTTCAGTTCCTTGACTTTGAAAACATGGACCAAGTCAGTCCAACGGTCTTAACTGAAGCATTTCTACGATTTTTGAACGGTAGTTCTTCTAGCAGCAGAGTTGCCAATCAACTCTGGATTTCTGAGCCCGAACTGCGATATGAAGAAGGGTGCTTTTTGATACCGAGAATTCTACCATTACAAGACCTGAATAATCGATTGAATAGCCGGCACCGCTCGATCGTTGGAAATGTTCCAACCCGAACCTCCTTCCCACTTCTCGAGAGATCAACTGTAGCAAACGTACATTCCCCCGCGATATTTCCTAATGGAAGTGAGCATGCCGGTCCTTCTCTGGGCCCTGATTTGGTACTGCAAGTCACTCACTCCTCTCTATTTGCAATTAGAGTTGCGAAATCGACGTATCTCTACCTTTGTCTGGGGTTTATATCTGGAGATAAAAGTAAAAGGGTACTCGCCTTTTCGCCGTCGAACAAGCCGATGATATGCGTACCGGAGACAAGTATTGTGTCTTACAATATTCCATCCGGCAATGAGCCCCAAGCCTTGGCACTTGTCATTGGATGGTTAATTGGTGAAGCAATTACACGGATCGAGTCCGCAGATGACATACTTCTATATTCAAACGAAATCGCCCTTGTAAATATCGTCAGCTTGAGGCTTCTCGAAAGGTCTCGCAACGTCACAATCATGACATCTACTTCACCAGCTTCAAATCCTGCTGCAAGAGTGTTGTTAGTGCACCCCCTGGCAACTAGGCGAGAGATACAAAAACTATGTCCTTCGGGAATCAAGGTCTTCGTAGACTTGTCGCACTTCAATATATCTAGTACGGGAACCAATATCGGCAAGTCGTTACCATCATCTTGTCGCTTTTACTCAGCCTCCACATATTTCAAATCAAACACTTCGCATTTTGGTCCCGGAGATTTAGACATGCCAATGGAATTTGTCCGGTCTTCACTTGAACAGTTCTTGAAGAAATCTTATTCCCAGTCAGAAACGCTATCTCTTCCTGCGATAACGCCAGAAAATCTAGAATCACGCGAAGACTCCAACGAGTTTCTTACTTATGTGAACTGGGCCTCCGGGTACTTGCCAGTACAACTCGAGCCAATAAACCCCAAGAGAATTTTCCGAAATGACAGAACTTATATTCTTATTGGACTGGCTGGTGAGCTTGGTCAAAGCCTCTGTCATTGGATGGTAAGCAATGGTGTCCGTTATGTTGTTCTTTCAAGTAGATCCCCCCCAGGTTGGAATTAAATGGAAGGAAGAGTTACAAACTATGGGTGCAAATGTGCTTGTGCATGGCATGGATGTAGCGGACAAAGCCGCTTTATTATGTTTGAGAACGAAACTTCGAGCTGAATGGCCACCGGTTGCAGGCCTTGCACACGGCGCAATGGTTCTCTCGGACTCGACATTTAACGAAATGAATTTCGAAGAACTAGAAAGGGTGTTAATACCAAAAGTCAGAGGAAGTGCAAACATAGACGAAGTGTTTCGAGACGATGTGCTGGACTTTTTCATTATGTTTTCGTCCCTGGCTTCTGTGATTGGAAATCCTAGGCAATCCAATTATGCCGCAGCAAATATGGTGTGTACAAAATTTGTTTAAAAATCCTTGTCCGTAAGCTAATGCAACAGGGAATTAGTTCATGGCTTCTCTGGCTGCCCAGAGAAGAGCAAGAGGTGCCGCAGCGTCGGTGATTGATATTGGTATGATAATCGGTGTCGGATATTTAAGAAGAAGCCAGAACTCTACCGAAGAGAATCTTAGACGGAAAGGCTTTGCAGTCATTTCCGAGCCTGAATTTCACGAAATATTTGCAGAGGCTGTATTAGCAGGATCACCAACCTCATCACTTCCTTTCGAGATCATCACAGGCTTGCAATATTCGGCGGGGAAGGAAAAACCCCTCTGGCATGATAACCCGCGCTTTTCACATCTCGAATTAGCAACTGAGCCAGGAGGAGCTGAGTCGTCGTCCAAGGTTGAAATCTCCTTGAAAGATCTCTTATCACAATCACAGAATTCGGCGCAATTCACAAGTATTGTTCGACAAGCTTTCGAGGCCCACCTAAAGACAGTATTGCAATTTGGATCTGGTTCCATTAGTCACCAAAAGAGTTTGACAGAGTTGGGTTTAGACTCGCTAATGGCTGTTGAAATTAGGACATGGTTTTTAAAAGAGCTGGATGTCAATTTTTCAGTTCTGAAGATTCTAGGTGGTGCTTCTATTGCAGAACTGTGCGCTGAAGTCATAAGTCAGCTCCAATTACAAGAAAAGTCACCAGTGACTATTCTCAGTGAAGGCTCTTCAGACGCTAGCTCCGAAATCAATACAGTTATAAACAGCACTTCAAAGGCGTCAGTGGGAAGTTTTACAACCGAGACGCTCGAATCGAATGCCAAAGATGCTCCTGTTACGGATGGGAAAATTGCTTTACAAGATGTTGAGGGTGTTTTGAGACGAGATTTACAAATGGTTGAGCCTCTATCGTATGGCCAATCCCGACTTTGGTTCTTGATGGAATGTCTTAACGATCCGACCTTGTACAACTGTACCGTCCAATATCGCATTAATGGGCCCATTGACCCCAATCGACTGAAACATGCCTTTATATCAATTGCAACTCGACATGAAATTCTTCGAACCCTCTTTTTTGTTGACCCTGGAACAAGCGATATATCTCAGGGAGTTTTGCATGCCCCGCGAATATTATGGGACCATCGTTCGGGAATCGACGGAGCGGATATTACCTCAGAATACTCCACGATGAAGAATCGAGTCTTTGATCTTCGAAGTGGGAAAACTATGGCAGCAACACTGCTATCAAGCTCAGAATCTTGTCATGATTTAATCATTGGTTACCACCACATTATCATGGATGGAACAAGTCTTCAAATAGTACTTGGCGAAATAGCAACCGTCTACACCGGATTATCTTCCCTGGGTCCTGTTGCTAGTCACTATGTAGACTTCGCAAAGCACCAAAAAGATATGGTCCGAACTGGAATCGACCAAGGGCATATGAGTGTGGATTATCTCACGTCGGAATTTGAGAAGCCTCCTCCCATGCTGCCACTTTTCCCCTTTGCCAAATCAAAATCACGGAAAGCTCTCGACGACTGCAGGATTCACAGTGTGGACCGAAAGTTGGATACAAAATTGACTACAGAACTCCGACAAGCAAGTTCGAAATACGGTGCTACACCCTTTCATTTGTACTTGTCCGCTTTGCAGATATTGTTGCAACTTGCGCTTGAAGTTGAGGAAATATGCATTGGCATATGTGATGCCAACCGTACCTTTGATCACTACAGCCAAACTGTTGGCTTGCTGGCCGAAATACTACCTGTTCGATTCGTGCTAAGGCGTGGCGACACGTTCGATACCATCATGAAGCAGACACGCTCAAAGGTTTTAACAGCACTAAAACATGGAGCATTCCCATATTATGCAGTTCTGCCGAAACTTGAGGTCTCGCAGGAGTCGACCTACAGCCCTCTATATCAAGTGATCCTAAATTATATTGCGAGACTCACAAAAGACATCCCACTCGAAAATTCGGCAATGGAGTACAATGCTTCACAAGAAGAGAGGCATATTCATGACTTGGTCTTAACCATCCGCGATGAGCCAGATGGTTCCACCCTTGTATCACTTACTTCCCCTCAATATTTGTATGACTTGGAAGATGTCGAAGGATTGATGAGGATATACATAAAACTTTTAGACACCCTGAAGGACAAGACGCCTCTCCCGAATTCCATTGATGAGCTTTTTGAAGATTCTGAAAGGGAAAAGGCGATTGAACGTGGAAAGGGCCCTCTCTACATTTGCAATTGGCCAGACACACTGTCCAAGAGAGTCGCGGAGGTTGCAACCCGGCAACCTGATGCTTCAGCTCTCAAGGGTGAAAATGGAATCTGTATGAGCTACACCGAAATGTTCAGCAGAGCGAATGGTATCAGGCAATCATTGGAGGACTCGGGCGTTCAGTCAGGGGAATTCGTTGCAGTAACTTGCGAGCCAAATGCTGATACGGTTTGCTCTTTGCTTGGAATTTGGCTTGCGGGAGCTGTCTATGTTCCACTTGAAATGTCCCACGGCATCGAGAGGCTGTCCTTGATTTTTACGGATTGCAATCCTGCCCTGTTGATTTGCATCAGCGATTCTCACGTTGCTACCGTCGAAGCTCTAAGAACGAAGATTCTTCACCTGCCCTCTGTCTCGCCCAGACCCGTCTCCAATTATTCCGACCGAAGTGAGGGATTTGCTAATGCTATTTTGCTCTATACTAGCGGATCTACGGGTGTACCCAAGGGTGTGTTACTCACTCATGAGAATTTGCGAACTCAATTTTCGGCAGTGCAAAAAACATTCAACCTGGGCCAAGAAGTAGTACTACAACAAAGTTCTATGGGATTCGACGCTTCCCTATTTCAAATATTCAATGCACTGGCAAATGGGGGGACTCTCATCATGACAAGCAAGCGATGCGAGCCGGTCGAATTGGCAGACCTCATGTTGCGGGAGAAGGTCACTCTCACGTTTGCTGTGCCACCAGAATATTGCATGTGGGTTAATTATGGACTCCAGACCTTGAAAAGTTGCGCATCGTGGCGGTTTGCCTTCTCTGGGGGTGAAAAACTGACAACTGCTGTCACCGAATCATTCTCGGATCTTGAGCTGCCAGGTTTACAGCTAATAAATGGATATGGTCCCACAGAAGCTTCAATGTCTTGCTCTATGAAAGTCATAGAACTGTCCGAAAATAAATCACAAATATGGAAGAATAACATCATAGGGTGGGCATTACCAAATTACAGTGTCTATGTCCTCAATGAGAATTTGAAGGCTCAGCCAGTAGGATGGCCGGGGGAGATTTGTATCAGTGGACCTGGAGTCAGCCATGGGTACCTTAGCAGGACCATTGAGACAGGACAAACGTTTTCTGAAGACCCCTTTAACACTTCTTCCCCTGATACAAATCAGTCAAAGGGTATCAGGCGCCTTTACCGAACCGGGGATCGAGGACAGATGCTCAAAGACGGGTCTATCCTTTTCCAGGGTCGTCTTGATGGTGATACGCAGGTAAAGCTTCGGGGTCAACGCATTGAGTTGGAGGAGGTTTCGAATCATATAATCCTGGAATCAGATGGCACCATACGGGAGGCGGTAGTCATCCTGAAGGGGGAAGAACCTAATTCTTTCCTAGCTGCCTTTGTCGTTTTCTCTGTCGACAAAATACCAGCAACAGTAGACCGTTATCTACGCAGTTTAGCATTATCACTACCTCTACCTCCCTACATGCGTCCTTCAGTCATCTTGTCCATAGATCAGATTCCAAAGGGAATTAATGGGAAAACGAACAGAGCGATGCTCGACCTGATCAGTATTTCTTCCCCCGGTGCTGCCCTCGAGGAAGGGGAACTCAATCACATCGAGATGCACGTTGCCGAATTGTGGAGGGATGTTCTACCAAGTGCCTGTCGGTCAATTCCTATCAGAGGGGAAACTGAATTTTTCTCCTTGGGTGGAAATTCCCTCCTCCTGGTAAAATTGCAAAGCCGAATTCGGGAATTCTGCGATGTGAAAATTGCCTTACAGAAGTTATTTCAGTCAACGACGCTAAAAGAAATGGCTCTACAAGTCGAACTTGATGCAAATAATGTTCGAAAAAGCCAACTACTTGATTGGGATACCGAAACCTCCGTGGCCGATCTTTCAATAGAATTGAATCCACTTTCTTGGTCTCCAAATGAAATTCCAAAGGTTGTCTTGCTAACTGGAAGTACTGGTTTCCTAGGCCGACACGTTCTATCCTACTTATTAAACAATCCAAATATTTCTACAGTTCATTGCATTGCCGTTCGGGCCACATCCATTCATCTCCTTCCGTCATCTTCGAAGATTGTTGTTCATGAGGGTGACCTCTCACAGCCTGCTCTAGGACTGAGCATGGAAATTTCCACGAAACTTAGTCTTGAGGCCGATGCCATAATCCATAATGGTGCCGAGGTGTCACTCCTGAAGTCTTACCTCACCTTACGAGAAACAAACGTCCAAGCAACTAAGTTCCTTTGCAAATTTGCTGCTTCTCGTCAAATACCCCTTCATTATGTGTCAACTGCTGGAGTAACAAGACTCGCGCAATTGGCTACTTTTCCAGAGGCTTCCGTCTCTAACTACCAACCCTCGTCTGTGATTGAGGGGAATAGCCATGTCAAAAAGGACTGTGGACTCAAGGTCGATGGCTACACTGCTTCAAAATGGGCAAGTGAAGTCATACTGGAGCGGGCACACAAAACCTTTGGGATTCCGGTCAGGATATACCGGCCTACCACCATTATTGGCCCGGAAGCACCAAGAACCGATATTATGGCAAATATTTTGGAAAGCTGCAAAACTTTGGCTACCGTACCATTACTCGAGGGGTGGACTGGCTACTTTGACCTTGTTCGTGTTGAAAATGTCGCTAGCGCAATATTAAATGGTTTGTTTCAAGGTCATTTCCTGCCAAAAAAGAGAAGAGGGGATGAAAACCAGCCGGGTTTACTGTTTCAGCATTTATGTGGAGACCATAGGTTTGCCGTTGCATCCCTCAAAGATTTTGTTCAAGGAGAGCTAGAACGAACTAAAGGTGCAACCTCGGTCATAGATGTTCATGAGATAGGCCTGGAGGAATGGATCAGCAAGGCAAAGGCGACGGATATAAGCCCAGTCGTTATTGGTTTCTTGGAAACTGTCGATGATGAGGAGAACAAGGTTCTACTGCCTGAATTGCAAAGTATCCTCCGAGGCGATGGATCGAGAGAGAGTAGAACCAGCACTTGATACGTGTTTATTGGGATGAGGAAGCGATATAGGAATGCGGAAATTAGTAGAAGGCATGTAATTGCAGGGGTAAATAGGTCATCCAAACAAACACTTGAGCATATGTCGGAATTACAAACTTAGCGTCCATATTGGTCAGAACTTGAGAAACGTCTGGTTGGTTCATTAGAGTGGCCTCCCCCTTTCCCCCATCGTTTGAGAGTGCATGGGCCGCACTCACCAAAATACCATATGCCTTCTACATAACTACTACGAATTATTCATCACTTTAAGATACATTTTAAGTCTCTAAAAAGTATTTTGTAGTTCGCATCTATTACTGCTTAAAATTTCGTGTAAATGCGACCGTTGAACGTCGCGTAATAATTATTTGCTGTACAATTGTGATCGCGATTACTCGAGACTGAGCTTGCGGTGGGTTGCGCTAAGCTGTACTTCGTATACTCGAATCCCCACTTACGAGCCTGCCAGCAGAAGTCTAGTTACTATAAGGCATTTTACAAGTAAATTAAAATTAAAAAATCGTAAATATCTAAAACTTAGTAAAGAAAAAGAATATCTATATTTTAAATATTACGATTACTAGAGTTTATCTTATTATTACTCTTTATTATTTTATAATATTTAAGAAATCGTAATAAATTTAATTTTTAGAAGCCTAAAGGCGGGGTTATAAAGCCTAAAAATCAAAGTTATCGCGATCACTTAGATATTATAAAATAACTAAGACTAATTATAATATAAAACCTAGTCATTAAAAGATTTGAACAGGCAGAGCTCCTTTTTATATAATAACTTTTAAAAGTTTAACTATTTTTTAAAATTTTGATTTATTAGTAAAATGCCTTATCCGCTACGCTACTACCCGGTGCGTCCTCCCCCGGAGCGGAATAACCGTTTATCCGGAGGAACACTAAAACCACGCTTTACTGTTTATATATAAATAAACTACTTTATCATTTAATTATACTATAACTACGATACTAGAAGACACTGTTTTTGATTCTACTAATAAAGGAACCCTTAGGCCTAATACTAAGCTACTACGTATAAAAGGAGACGTATTTTACCCTATATAATTACTTAACTAGAGCTAGGAAATCAACCTGCCAGACCACACCTCTCCTGACGACCCTATCACTTTGTTTACGATATACTATACACTTAAAATCATAGATATAATAGCTAAGAGAACGAACAAATATATAGTACTATACCCTTAAAAAGGGCTAGTACGCGAAAACCCTACTAAAAACAGCTATTTTACCTACTTTATAATAAACTATAACAATAGAACTATAACTAGTATAATTATAATAAATAATATCTAGGTTTGTTTAATAGTTAAATTAATTAATTTCTATTTAAAACTTAAAATTATTTAAACTATATCGAGATATAAGCTTTTTTATTATTAGTTAAGAAAATTTTTAATGATTTTATTCTTTTTTTAATATTTTTAAAAAGAGATTAAATTTAATTAATATTTTCTTATTAAGTCTAAACTTATATTTTAAGTTTAATTAGTGTTATAGACCTAGTTCGACGCTAAGATAGATTAACTTAACGACTGACCGAATAACTTACTATCTAGGGGAGTCGCTTACGGACTACTTCGCTTACTAGCGCTATTTGTATAGTTAAATAGAGCTTCTCTCTCTAGGAGAACCTCTTCTTCTCTCCTTAGTTTAGTCTCTTCGATAATATAACACCTTTTTATAAATACGTCCTTACGTAACGTTAAGGCCCTAGTGCTTTTATAGAGCCGTAACAATCCTAGTCAAATATCTTAGATATTTCGTTATTTATTATCTTAATAATATCTTTATTTATTCGAAACAAGAAGAAGACTATAAAAGACATGTCTTTAAAGTCTTAAGAGCCTTAGACAAGGTTAACTCGCGACTAAAGCTATTAAAATACTAATTTAGAGTTAAACAAGTCTTATTCTTTAGTTATATAATTCGTTTAAGAGAACTAAACATCGACCTAGAAAAAAGTAAAATAGTTAGAAGCTAGGATCTTCTTAAGAATATAAAGGATATCTAGTTATTCTTAGGATTTATAAACTTCTACTAAATATTTATTTAAGACTATAATAAGCTCGCTAAGCCGCTAATAACCCTTATCTATAAAAGAGTCGTATAGAGCTTTAAAGATAATCTAAAGTGCCTATAGGCCTTTATAGACCTTAAAAGACGATTTAAATAAGAACTAATCCTTAAATCGTATCTAATAGACTATAAAAGTACGGTCGAATATAACATGTCTAATATATATATTAGCGTAGTCTACCTATAGAAAGTAGACGATAAGAAAACCTACCCTATCGCTTACTTCTTATAAAAACTATCCCTTATAAAATAAAATTATAATATCTATAAGAAAGAGTTACTTACGATTATTAAAGCCTTTAACTACTAGAAAGTCTATCTTTAAAGAGCTCTATTTCTAACTACTATCCTTAGCGACTATACTAATCTTTAAACCTTTATTATTATTAAGGTTCTAAAGAACTGTCGACTCGTAAGATAGGCTAAGAAACTATCGTACTTTAATATCGTGATTAAGTATATCCCTAAAAAGGATAACCTATAAGCAGATGTCTTAAGCTAGAAGCCGGGTTATAAAAGCGATAAAGTCTATTAAGAGTTAGTATTATTAAAATAGGAAGACGATCTCCTTATACCCGCGATTAAGAAAGTTATAACTATTAAACGAATAGACGATCTATAGAATATAAAAATATAAAAAGCCGGATTAAGGCTTATATAAAAAGAGATCGATAAACTTAAGATCTATTAAAAGGATATTAGAATCTATTTATTCTTATATAACGATAATAATAAGATATTCTTATTAGAAGCTGTCTATAAAGAATTAATTACGAAATAACACGTATTACCTGCTTATAGATACTAGAGTATTAGAAAGACCTATTTCCGATTATTAAAGAACTATTAGTTCTTAAGAATAAAGAAAGAAGTCGAATAGATCGTTATAGAATATTACGAGTACTTATAGAACAAATTATTAAGACACCTATCTTATAAACGAATATAAACCGGGAAGATATTTATAAAACCTTAAGAATCGATATTATAAGATTTTATTATTAAGTTATTAAAATCAAGAGATCTTATAATATAAGTCGAGTATAATTTAATCCTAATAATTATAGACAGACTTACTAAGTATAGTATCTATCTTCTATACTAAGAATTAAGTATTATAGAAGAACTATTATACGCCTTCCTAGTAGTCGTCGTCGTAAACTACGGACTATTAAAAGAAATATATTCTAATTAAGATAAACTCTTTATATTAAAGTTTTAGACCGCCCTAATAGCGTCTTTAAGGGTTAAAAGAAAGCTTAGTATAGCCTTTTACTCTTAGACTATATTACGGCTCTATAAAGACACTAGGGCCTTAACGTTACGTAAAGACGTATTTATAAGAAGGTGCTATATTACGAAGAGACTAAACTAAGGAGAGAAGAAGAGGTTCTCTTAGAGGGAGAAGCTCTATTTAACTATATAAATAGCGCTAGTAAGCGAAGTAGTCTATAAGCGACTCCCCTAGATAGTGAGTCATTTGGTCAGTCGTTAAGTTATTAAATCGACTATCGATCAGAAGGACAGGCTATTATCAAGTCATTGAATCGACGAGCGTCGAATCAAGTTATTAAGTCGACTACTATCAAGTTAATCTATCCTAGCGTCGAACTAGGTCTATAACAGACTAATAGAGGAAACGAAAGAAACAACTAGGTTATTAAGGCCTATCTATACTATTACTATAATTAGAAGTAAGATAACTAGGTTACCCTCCTACTACTAGTATAATTAGCCTATAACGGGTCGACAAGTAAGACTATAGGCGTTATTCCGTTCTTTATAAACTACGGATTTAAGCTAGTAGTATATCGAGAACTAGGGATATCGACGATCGATAACGAACGAGTAAAGCTATTGTTACGGCTCTGTAAAGGCACTAGGGCCCTGACGTCACGTGGGGACGTATTTGCAAGAAGGTGCTGTATTATCGAAGAGACTAAACTAAGGAGAGAAGAAGAGGTTCTCCCGGAGGGAGAAGCTCTATTTAACTACACAAATAGCGCTAGTAAGCGAAGTAGTCCGTAAGCGACTCCCCTGGATAGTGAGTCACTCGGTCAGTCGTCAAGCCATTAAATCGACTATCGATCAGAAGGACAGGCTACTATCAAGTCATTGAATCGACGAGCGTCGAATCAAGTCATTACGTCGACTACTATCAAGTCAATCTATCCTGGCGTCGAACTAGGTCTGTGACAGTAATAGACTCGCGGGAAACTTATAGGCTATATATAGAGCGTTTAAATAGTCGTCCTTATATAGTCTATAAGCTATCTAACCTATAACGATCTCTCGAAGGTCGTTACTCTATAATATAGGGAAAAGCTTAGTATAGATAACCTCGTCGATACGCTCGGCTATTAGGAACCGCGTAGCTAGCGTTAGCTATAAGAGAAGGTATATATATAGTAAGCTACGCTTTTAATACTCGATCGTATAGACGTAGGCTCGATATAGACCGAAAAGCCCCCTCTTAAGGTCCTTAATTAGCTCCTTCGCCTTTAGACGAAAGACATAGGCGATAAGGTCTAGCTAATCTAATAATTACTAACCCGGAAAGAGGTTATTTACGATCTCGGGCTAATAAGGATTCGCGATAAAGGTAATAAAGAAGGTTAGCCTTCCGAAATAGCGAATAATAGCTATAGAGTCTTAAAAGAGCTATTATATATAGCGATCCTTACCTATAAAGCTCGACGAGAATATAACCTTCTAGCTAAGCTCGTAAAGATCGACGTCTATAGCGACTAAGTAATTATATAACCCTTTATAAACGTCTATACGGACCTTATCTTAATTCTTATAGATCTAATCGAGGGTAATAGCTTTATAGGCTATAAACGTATCTATATAGTATTACTAAAAGAGATAGCTAGTATAAAAGAGAGGCGAGAACTCTCTATAATAGGTGTATAAGCGATACTAGTAGAACTAGCGTTACTTAAGATAGGTCTAGGACTATAGTTAATAGTCTTATTATAACTATATCTTATAGTGCTATCTATAATCGCTATAAAGGAAGAAGAGAACGTAGTAGAGAGATATATAAGCCGCGTATATTAGGCTAATATAGGCGAGCGTTAGTTCTCGCTTATATAGGTTATAGACCGTAAGGACGATATTATAATAAGAGGCGCTATTAAACTCGTCTATAAGGATAGCCGTAACCTCGTTACTCGTTAAGAGGTTCTCGCGACGACGATCCGCCCCGAACTCTATAATTAGACATATCTAGGGGTTAAGGAGTAGTCGAAACTAGCTACTTATAGGTTCTACTAAGCGCTTATAGGCGGTCTTATAGAGGGGGATAAACAGATTATAGGTTATAAGTATATCTAAGAGCTCTAATAGGACTATCTAATCTAGGGTCGGATAGCGGTTAATCCGTATATCTATAGCGTACTCGGGGTTATAGAAGAAGAGCTAAGTAAAGGCTAGCGTACGCCTATCCTCGGTCTATAATAGGCCTTAGAGGTAAAAGAGCTTACTATAGATTTAAAAGCACTAGATCCTATCCTATAGGCTAAGCCGGGTATCTTTATTATAGCTAATCAAGGTAAACGCTAGCGTAGAGTTATATTTACGGATATCCTTCCGGAACCTACGGGCCTAGGGAGAGGTATCCGTGAAAAGCGTCCGTAGCGTAGTCGGGATAGGCTATAATAGCTTTAACTAACCGTCTTCTCGTATATAGTAGGCTAGGAACTACTTATCCGAAAGCACCTACTCGTCGATAAAGTAGAGAGCTTAGTAGAACTCGTATTCGTAGTATAGCTCTCCTAGACTATATATCGCCTATAACGGATCGAATTAAGAGATAAAGCCGCGAGGACGGTCGATTACGTCCCTAGCCTCCGTCTCACGGCGAACCCGTGCCCGCTCTCGCCTTTCCGCGGCAATCTTAGCTACTCGCGCGGTCCGTAAGGCCTCTTACTACTCGCCCGGGAGAGTAGGATCGATTCGGGGACGTCTCGCGGGCCGTGAGGGCTCGATACATGTAGAGGCGGCCCGTTTATAGCCTAAGCGCGTCCGTAGAGGAGAATTTAGATCGACTTCTTGAAGGGGGGCCTGTCGCGTCGTGTCCTACGTAAAGTTAGGGGCTATAGCGGCTCGAAGGGAGAAAAAAGGGGGATTCCTACTCGACACCGCGAGCACTCACTATACGTATAGCCTCGGCGGGGGTTAGTCGGGAAGTCCGAGAGAGGGAGCGTTCGCTTACACTTCCTATACTTCTTCTGAGAGAGAGAAATCTATAAGGGGAGAGAGAGAGAGAGGATATAATCAAGGGAGAGAAGACGTGAGGGTGAGATTAGATAAGCATAGAGGTCAACACGCCGAACTAATCAGGGCGGCTGAAATTCACACTTTTCGGGACTACTCCGGCATTTAGCACTAATATTATATAGACTATAGAGAATCTTAATATAAGTAGATAAACTATTAAGCTAGGAGAATTATAAAGATTTAGACTAGGAATTAGATAGAGACAACCTATTACTAGAGGTCAGCGAATACTAGATACTTACCCGCGTTAATAATAATATATATATATAGAGACTACTAGTCGAGAATAGTCTAAACTAGATATTAGACAAGCTATATTTTAAGGAAGATAAGAGGACTTAAGATAAGCCTATCTTTAAAGAACTATATTAAATTATATATAGGGATACGTAAAGAATCGTCTTTATAGCCTAATATAACAAGCTAGGAGAACGCTATTATATCGCTATTATACTAATCTATAATAAACAACTACTAATCTTCGACGATAAAGCAGAACCTAGGAGTGTCTAAGAAATAGTCGCGATTAGTAACGACAAAAGGATCTAAGAAAAGACTATACTAATAATCGGCTTAAGGACTAACTACGTCTAGGACTAGGTTATAGGGACAAATAAGCTATAGTTATACGTTCTATATCAGCTTATAGAAGCTATAGACTAGTATAGAGTATAGGAAAACCTCTTAATAAAGAATACTCTTATTAAATCACAAGTCTATAAGGCTATTATAATAGTAGGGTATAGACAGCTTATTATTAATATTAAGCTTAATAGAATCTAAACATAAGCTATAATTGATTTAGGTATTGTAGTGGGGAAGTCAGTCGGTCGCTGGGTGGTCACGTGGTTCGCAGACACGTGACCTACGCGAAGGAGGATAAAAGACGTGTTCTCGGGCAGCTTAGCTTCTTCTTCTTAAGTCAAATTAACGTCTATTTGAACTCCCTCCCTTTTGGGTTGTATTTGTCCTTCTACAATGGTGACCTACGCAGGGAGGGTAATCAGGGCTAAGCCCTAATATCCTGTCGTCTCTTGGAATCGCAATCAGAATCAGAGTCAAGATCGGAATCGGAATCAAAGTCGGAATCAAAGTCAGAATCAGAATTAAAGTCAGAATCGGAACTAGAATCGGAATCAGAATCGTCGTCTGCCTAAGAGAAAGGCATCCAAGTCATCGAGTCCCTTGCGAATCACCGTTTGCCTACACAATGGCATTTTCCCCTTCGAGTCGTCGTCTGCCAAAATATGGCCTTTACGAATCGTCTGCCTAAGAGAAAGGTTTAATAGGAAGGCTTACTTGAACAGATTGTTGAGCAGAGCAAGAAATATCCAAACGATGTGTGCAAAGGTTCCGTAACGAATCTAATTGCATGAGCACAATGTATGAGGACTGGGGAGGCCTGGGGCCTCAAGATCAAGAATTATACCTTTATAAGCTCGAGTAGAGTGTGAGAATTTGGCACCTTCAATTTAGCTTGAATGGCAAAAAAGGCGAAGAACTGCAAGAATTAGTACCCGAGGATTATGAAACCGTGTGCTGTTCCAGCTGACGCAAATCATGACACTCTGACCATTAACCCACCAAATAGGCAGCGCAATTCCATATTGGTAGCTATTGTCTTGAGATCAGCTTTCATGACGAGAACCAATTACAGCCAACAGCCTACGTAAGATATCTATATTTTATCAGAGAAACGCTGTTTGGAAGTGCCAGGGCAGTAGCTTACGGTGCCCCCAAAAGAGCTGATGTATATGCCCACGAAGAAATGACGGCAGAGGCAGTAAGGCCAGCTCCCACGCTGCGGTTTGCAACTATAAATCTTCAAAGAGCCGTATTAGTCATAAGCATTCCTGAAGGTAGGGACAAGTTCACGCCTCGGTAGTTTTATTATCTTCACCAAACGATCGTTTCAAAAGCTTCGTTACAACGCTCATACCTGGAAAAGTCATTTCGCAGTCATAACCAGACACCATGGTGCTTACCCAGCGCAAATGCAACGCCCAATCCAACCACTACTCCATAGCCCACTCCCGGGGAAAGCGGAATTGGAACGGTTACGGTTGTGGAATCAGCCATTTTGCTGTTGGAGTGCACAAAACAATAAACTAAAAAAACCAAACTGACGAAACCTGGGTGAATGTTGCTTATAATATACTATCTCAACATTGTCCCAAGCACTTGCCCAATTTTGCTGAATAGAGACGGCTGACTTGACAATATCAGGAGGAAGCACACAAATCATGGGTGTGTATTCCATCATGGAGCAAGACTCCTAAATCCCAATTTGCGGTAGGGTAGAACACGCTAAGGAAGGCCTTGATCGGAAGAGAATTTCCACATTATCGACTGGAAAGAGGGTATCCGCATCCCAGGTGCAGGTTTGTATTAAACTAGCCGAACTCCACACATTGGTTCACCATTAGTTTCCAGTCTATCGGATGACCACCTTCAAACTTCATCCCACTTAACCTATCAGCCCTAAAGCATGAAAATTCCTGACTTCGCACAAAAATCACTGTAGTGGGGACTCTCGTTTTGGCAAGTTTGCTGAAACCCCCCTTTCATGAGCCTCACGGGGCCCACCTCCGGGCATGCATTCCACGAACTTTATATAGAAAATCTCAACGTCGATCTATCTTATCGAGAAGCACGCCATACTAGCGTGAATAAGAACATCGCTTAGCCCTATCTTCGAGGGAGCAGTGGATGAAACAAGTCACGAATCCACTACTTGAGGAGAAATGAAGACTCAAAATATTTAAAGTGGTTTCTGGACTCAGAACTCTTGGCCTATTTGGAATATTGAAGGTGGTGTTGTTGGTACAGTTGACAGAGAATGTTGGGAACTTGGGGCCCTATCAACAAAACACTCCTGCTTCAAAAAACCTGCGATGCCAAGGATGGGGGAGATACGGCACATAAGGCCTACTTGGGATGACGTGATTAATGTTCGCAAAGATTGACAATTACCAAGTCACTAGGGTCTGGACAGAACACTGCCTGGAAAAAGGTGTCCTCTGCTTTCAAAGATATTTTCGTCGATGCGACTGAAACATACCTCACCGTATGATATTGTCAAACTTTGGGACACTTCCATTCTAATCTACTCAACAATCGAAAATAGGTTCAATATAAACAGAAAAGAAACAAGGGATCATGAACGCCTTCGCCATGAGCACACCCGGGCATGTAAATCCTGGCTTCTGGCGACAACCGGCAAACCGCTCCCAAGAATATAACTACATCGAATACTGGATCTCCCTCGCCAAAACCCTTGAGAAAGGAAAATTCCATGGCCTCTTCCTCACAGACATGTTGGGAATCTACGATGTGTATAAAGGGCCAGATAATATATACTCGGTGTTGCCAGGTGCTGCACAATTCCCCATTACAGATCCATTGTACTGAATTCTCTGCAATTCCAAAGGGAAAAAAGAGCTGATAAGAAACAGTCTTGCCGTGGCAGCCATGACCACAGTAACGAAATCCCTCTCCTTTGGAATCACAGCCTCAACAACGTACGAGCACCCCTCCGCGCTCGCAAGAAGATTTTCAACACTTGATCACTTGAGCAACGGTCGTGTAGGCTGGAACATCGTAACAAGTTACCTCGAAAACGCTGCGAGAAATCTAGGACTCAACACGCAAATTCCACGCGATGAACGGTACGCCATTGTAATGGAGTATCTTGAGGTGATGTATAAACTGTGGGAAGGGTCTTGGAGGGATGATGCTGTGGTGAAGGATCTTGTCACACGACAATACACGGTCCCGGAAAGAGTGCGCAGGATTGATCACAAAGGGTGAGGTTGTTTCCCCACCTCGAAATACGACTCGGTCCTGACAACTATTAGAAAAACCTTCTCCGTCGCAGGTCCGCACACTGTAGAACCTTCATGTCAAAGAACACATTTCATATTCCAAGCTGGGACGAGCACAGAAGGAAAGAAATTCGCAGCGAAACATGCGAAAACGATGTTCGTTCCCGGAATGGAGTCACGCATTGTGCGCAAATCAACAAATGAGATTCGTGCGCCGGCAATGGAGCAAGGCAGAGACCCGAAAGGAATCAAGCTATTGGTCGGAATGCTCGTGATTGTTGACGAGACGGATGATCTGGCGCAAGCAAAATACGAGGACGATTTGTCGTATGCGGACTTGGAAGGCTCCCTTGCGCTGTTTGGAGGCTGGACGAGTGCCGATTTCAGTAAATTTTCTGACGATGAAGATTTCGCGTTCACGGGCCCGGGTGCCATCCAGAACATGATCACTTCGTGGAGTGCGACGATACCGGGAAGCAAAGGCACCGAGTGGACAAAGGCCAGAATTGCGAAAGAACTTGCATTGGGAGGGCCTCACCCTAAGGCTATTGGTTCTGCAAAGACCGTGGCAGATATTCTAGAAAACTGGACCCTGGAAGGAGACGTGGATGGGTTTAGCTTGTCGTACGCTGTCTCTCCGGTGGTTTGAAGACATGATCAAGTGGTTGTTTCCAGAACTCAGAGAGCGTGGGGTATTTTGGGCAGACTATGCGGTGCCTGTAGGAACAACTCGCAAGCAGTATCTGAACGATGGAAAGGGGCCGAGACTGCGAGACGATCCAGGGAGCAAAGTATAAGTGGGAAGGCGAGACGCTCTGAGAAAAGAGAGTTTTGAATTGAAGTTGGTAGATGTTGAACAAGCAACCCACAAATTTACAGAGGCTGGTATGCAAGACCAATTCCAGCTCACATTGCGGAATTGGATCCGGGAAGCAGAACTTTCCCATCGTGGAATTGTTGAAGAAACCTATAGGCGTGAGAAGGGTTGGGATGTTCGCGCGTATCTCTCCGACCATAATGCGCGCAGAAGAGCGAACTCGCACAAAACACTCGAAAATCGACAGCTACGAATTGAAAAGTGCTAAAATTCGAGTCAATGAGAGGATAGGCTGGATTAGGATAAGTCCACTTTTTTCTTATAATGTGTCACAGTAGCAGAGATATTGAGCGTGCTATAACCTATTTCGCGATACTGCGCACATAAACGGACGAGGAGATAGTACCTATAAAAATAGAAAAGTTATGCAAACACATCACTGAAAGAACATCACGAAAGAAACCAAAATACCCGGATGAATCATAAAAGATGTAAACAAAGTCAGACCAGTAAAGTATACGTACTGAATGCTATGATCCTACCTTTCACTAATTAAACATAAATGCCTTGACTAAATGCGGCGGCCCCATATCCGTTTCGGTTGCTTTTCCATATTCCATTACCCAACACAACGCCTCGTCTTCGAAACCATTTACCCAAGGCATTCATCCAGAAGAATCAAAATCACTTTCTTTATAGAGCAAAGACAGCAGCAAAAACACCGACAACCCCGGCCAGAGAAGCCCCAATTCGAATATTGTCGGCAGAAGCAGCAGATGACTTGGTGGCTGTGGCGGCTCCAGAGGATGCAGTGGCAACTCCACCGGCGGTGGCTGAACGCGAAATGTTAGCCTCGTCCTCGAGTCTTGAAAATAGATATCTCCAGGGAAACTTACATCCTCCCGAGGTAGCAGTGGGACCTGAGCCGGTGCCGGCGCTTCCAGTGGAACCTTGGGTTACGGCAACGGTAGCACCGGCCGAGGCGCTGCCAGTTTGACTGCCAGTTTGAGTTGCGACTGACGAGCCCACCGAGGCCTTGCAGTTCGTGTTGCACAACAAAAATGCGGCATTATCGGCTGCGGTTCCATTGCCCTGAGGGCAGGCATTGATACAGGCGTTGAGGGCGTTGGATGGCGAGGATGGAGCAATAAGGCACTTGTTACGACAAGTTGCGTCGCCAGCCGCGCCTTGGGAAACATCAGCATTTAATTCATCAGCAAATGAATTTGGGATTGGGAACTTACAGAGGGTCAGGCAGGCGGCTTCGCTGGATTGAGCTGGATCTTGGGCAGCAGTGCCGGAAACTACAGCACTGGTTGTGGTAGCATTTTGGGCGTTGACGGCGATGGCAGCGAAAATGCTGGAGAGGATGACTGTAGCGAAACGCATGTTGATGGTGATGTGGTGGGAGGGTTATTAAAAGTATTAATTAGTAGAGTGACGTGATGGAGGTCTTTTAACGAGTGTAAGACGGAAAAGTAACGACAGTTGATGTTGAGGATGTAGGAAGAAGAGAGAAGTGGAAAAGTCGAAGAAGGACGAAAGGGATTACATCAATACGGCGCTAAGCGAAATTGGCAACTTGAAAACAAGTCAAAAAGGGATGCGGGGGTGCATGGGAGGGATGCGCGTGGCGATCCACTAGGTTGAATTGGGGACCTCCTGGCCGGCACTGCATGTCCACCGTGACACGGTCGCGTTTCTCTGAATCATGACTTTTGAATGAAAATAAGGATTACGAAGACCCTTCGTCTTCTTGCTGAGAGTGGTGAGGGTGAGGCATTATCCTACTGCCGATGCCTGTTTTCAGCATACTTCTTTCGTCCGTCCAGGATAAGTTTTAAGCCCATTACGAGGAATACGAGGGCCGTGATCTATTAATACTCGCTTCCATAGCCGCAGGCCCATTCATGGTAGACTCACTTTAAACGTGGCCAATCAGCCGGTCTCGTCTTGAAGCCTTGACAAACAAAATCTCCACAAACAACAACAAGTATGAACGCTAAACATGCTGTGCGACAATTTGATGTTATGGATGCAAGTTCGCAGATCAATCTTTATCTTCAGAAATCATATGGTGACATCAACATTCTGCTCCTCCTTGGGCACCCCTTCACGAAGCAAATCACATTTCAAAAGTAAATAAAGGTATTGATTGGTATTCTTCATTTTCGATTCTGTCTTTTACAAAGAATCCCCAGGCGAGATGAAGAATTCATATGCGGGTTGTCAAGTGTAGAAAGACGTTGTAATACATTTCTTTCACCGTTACCACAACGTAAGACAAGTCTTTCGTGTTGGGCTCCTCGCCACCCAGTAGTTCAATAGATTGCTGGACTCTCGCTTGTTTTGATTCGAATGTCGAGATAACCAGTATGTTAAGGCCCGTGGCTTATCTGTGTGGGGAAGACTTCGTAGGAAGAAGCAGAAACGGTCAGTAACGAACACGCGCTTTACCTCGAACAAAATGGCGAACATGGGGAGCAATGAAGGGGGAAAACATGAGATCTGAAAGCGGTCGTGGTAGGAGTAGCACCTGCTTGCTCGAATGCTTGATCTTGAACACATATATCTTAGCTTGCAATGCTGGCGGAACAAGAGTTGGTCGCTAGAGCCAAGGAACACGATACGATGTGTGGGGAGTGGCGACTCGCTGCCATTTTCCATTCGTGATGTGCCCAAGTCCTGCCATAAGGTAACTTCGCATGAGGAGTTGGAAGTTCCATCTGCCAGAGTCCAAGTGCGAAACTGATTCGTCACAGAAAGTTGGAGTAGGCGTAAAAGTCGTGTCCTCTGCTTGGCGATTATTTGTTGGAAAACCTTTCTCCTAAGAAAGTGTGGTTGTGCAAAATTTCCACTTGAATTCATTTGTCCGAAGAAGCCAACGTAACATTGATCGAAACCCCAAGCTTGCCGTGACATAATTGAAAACGGTACTACCATAGAAGATCAGGGCGAACTGGCGAAGGATACCACAATTCAAACTTATTTGAACCAAGCTCCTCGTGGCGCCACAGACAAATCTGATGCGTTTGGGATCATCCCCACGGAGCTATGCCACCTCATTCAGGAATTTCATATACTGTTGTGCACATCCCCTCTCTACTCTTTTCCTTATCTGCCGCGCGGATAGCTTTTGGAATTGTAGCCCAAGATCCTTCCAGACCTCTATCGTTGGACGATGGTCATCAAAGACGACGATAGTTTCCTTCCAGTCCGGCATACTATGTCGCATTTCAAGATCCACTGCTGATATATCATAGCCTTCGATTGGAATGTCGCACGCCAAAGCGTTTCGCATGGCCAGCTTTCGGATCTTGTGGGTGGACTCGCATTCGAGGAATTGTTAGAATGGACGGTGGTCATCCTCAGTGAAACTAGGGATATAGGCGGTATCGATTGAGTAGTTGATGTATGTCTAGAAACCAACTTGAGCTTTGTCCGTGAGAGGTAGTACGTGCGAGTGCCGCGGCTGACATGGAGGAGAGGAGAGAGAGGTTGATTGAAAACGATTCTCCCCGAACTATACCAACCGACACAATGAACGCGAGGCTGAAAGTGGTCTCCTAGGGCGTAGTCCCATATCTTGAGTTATAGCTCAACGGGAAGCGCAGTGAAGCCATGGAACGACATTTGCGAGACCCATGCCCGATATCCCGTCACATCCAAATACGATGTCTCCCTCAAAGCATATTCCCACGACTCTGTCAAGTCCAGCGACTTCTCCTTTCTATCGACTGCAAGTGTTGGGAGAAGCGCACGGAGAGTATCGCGGCGGTCGTAGCCTAGGGCTGGCGCAAAACGCAGGAGCTCAAGGTCAAGATATTCTTCGCGAGTTCGAAGTTTACGGTCTGGTGCAGATGGATTGATGATCTTCATGGTGAAGCTGTGTGCGGCGGTGGACTAGAGATAACGGTGTTAGTAGAAAAGAATCGATTTGCCGGTCGCCATGCAAAGGGGAAGTGTTTGTGGAGCTGGAAAGATGGGATTTCGAGTAGGAGTGAATTGTTTGTTTGGAAAATAAAAATAAAATAGTAATTGGAGGGGCAGAGCTGGGAAATCCATGGCGGAATGATGACTAAGCTCTTTTTCTGCCGCCCCCGTTCTGTGAAGCTAACGAATCTCCCGACCGCCTCAAAATATTGTAACTGTCGCGGTCGCGATTTGAACTAATACTTTCACTCGAAATATCATTTCACCCAACACCTACGCTCCCAGCCGCGAGCATGGAACATTGCACAGCTGTATACCTTCACTCCATCTGTTTCCCAGACATGCTTGGACACTAGAAGAAGTCTTCTCAAATCGCAACGTGTCAGTCACGACAGATTGCAAAATGCCCACGTTTGGAGGTTCTTTTATTGCTTCATGGCTTCCCTAAAATAGGGTTGATTCCTGTTGCTTCCAATATAATGTCCCCGCAATGCTGGTGCAAAATCCAAATCAGAATATTCAGACGTTTCCAAGTATATCTTCAAATCCCCCCGAACCCCCCTCCCCCAAGTCCCATCCTCCAAGACAAGCGTTCGCAGCAGAGTGGGCCAAATCATACTTTTCAACCAGCGGGGCTTTTCAATCTCTTCGTCGCAGGTATTAATACCTTCGATGCCTTGTACTCAATTTGCAATTCCGGTTTCCTCATTGTTTTCTCAATGCATGTCTTCTCCAAAAATGTACATACCATCACACGGCTTCACTGATTATTAGCCTTGCACTGTGCACCTAGGACGTTTCCATGTAAGCACCGAAGCAATGTAGGATTTCCTCCAATGTTCTGCAAGGTAGCAGCGAGGTTCGATGCCATGGATTGTTCGCGGCTTTGCTATGGACTCATCAACAATATCTCATTCAGGGATATATATCACCAGGAAAACCACCCAACCAACCCAAAAAAGCGATCAACTGAATTAGTTATTGGCAGCAATCCGATCCACGATTCAGAATGTCCCCGAAATCAAACACGACGTCCTCCAAAGGTGGATGGGTCTGCCCTCGAAACGGCAGGTCACTCTCCAAGGAGGAAAACTATGTGAGGAAACAGGGATTTCCATGGGTCTCTACAAGTACCATCGTGAAGTAAGAAAACCAAGTGTTCTATTCCCCAAAATTTACCTGAATCTCATCTACAGAGAAAATCCACTTGGCCGCCACACCTACCAGAGCGAGAATACCCATCTTGTCATCATAGGTCAAATCGAATTTCACTTAGACGACCGCACAGCTCGTCAAAAAGGCCACTTCAAAACCTCGAGCCCAGCTGACGGACTGGTTACTATACAGCTAGGGGACATATATCGGGCTAGCCTTGTTAATAGGGAAACATGTCGATTCGTTGAAGGATATCGAAAGCTCAGTGTAACAACCCGTGACCGGTTCCTGGAACGTGGAACTATCGAGTGGCGTGACAGGAAAACTCATGCTGGGCCAGTACAAGATGATGTCGAGGCAGAAGCGGAAAAGTCACGTTTGTTGCGTAAAGCCAATGCCGGGGCTTGGGTTGTTGACGAGTTGACAAGAATTCTCGACAAAGGCCTTGACGCTTTAGGAGAGTGATGGGAATTCCTGAGATGTAATTTGCCGTTGCCATCCTGCTGGTGGCCATCAACTTCATACGTGCGGCCTTAGTCTCAGAGCAACAACTGGATATGAAGAATAGACATTATGTCTTTTGCGGCCTCACTTTTGGTGGGGAATCACTTTTTTCCTCCACCCATTCTCAAATCCAGCATGAGATGATATAGGCTGGATTAGTTGATTTCTCTCGAGCAATTTCTCACAGTAGCAAGGATATTTGAAGTTTTTTGCTTTCATTCCGAGATAGTAAAGGATGGATATTTGTGGCCGTGCCTCACGCCTCGCGTGAAGGGGAAATCCCTTTCTCCATCACTCATGCTCAATTTATCTTGAATTGTTCCTGTTTTTATCGATAACGAGTGTTTCTCATTTCATTCTCTTGCTTTCTCCTTCCTTAACATGACAATTCATGCTTCGGGCCGCCAAGGTCATTCCATACAATCCCATCCAAAATTACAAAATCTGATTGAGAACAGTCAATCCGACTCCTATGACAGTAACCATCAACAAATCTGGGCGCAGGAAGTTTCCTGCGGATGGAGTTGTTGAGCTCGTCGCTCCACTGACAGTGCTAGTCCCAGTCGTGGACCCTGCAGCGGACGCTGTGTTCTCTGCGACCTTTATTCCATATCCAGTCGTCGTTATTGTCAAACCACCCGTAGTTGTCGTGAGATATGTAGAAGTGGCTGTAGTAGACGCCGCTTCAAAAAGTTAGTACCATGCTTTTGCTTAAATGAAGTGGTTGGGGGACCAGGAGGATGAGAGTTCTTCCTGACCACATAAAATAAGGAGCAGTGAAGAGACAAAGAAATAGGTTGCTTACTGCATCCAGTCCAGCTCGTCCAAGGGGCACCGCTCGTCCAGGGTCCACTCGTCCAGCCACTCCACGTCGCCCCCGGGCATGCACTGTTATCCCACCAGCTCGTCCAGGGGCCCGCTGTCCACGGACCCGAAGAACCCCACGGTCCCCAACCACCTCCAAAGGGACCCCCCATTCCCGGACCCCAACCACCCGGACCCATTCCACTCCATGGACCATCTGTTGGCCAAGGGCCAGTTCCTGTCCAGGTGCTTGCCCAAGGCGGGCCACCAGACCATGATCTCGCCTTCAAATCTGGATGTGTGGGGCCAGCTTCAGGGGGGGCAGTCATGTGCGCTGGAGTTGGACATAATATAGCAAGCCTTTTTTCGATGGCTGGGAAATAGTTAGTGATCCTTCCTTTCGTTTGAGGGGATTATCTTGCATTTCTTGTCCGCATCCAAACATTCAGATGAGGCCACGCAGGAGTTGACTTCGGCAAGCAGGACTTGGCTTCCAACGCAACTCTTTCCATCAAGCTTGCCAAGGCATGTCGACTGCAATTTTATCAGCATAGATTCTCAATATTTCTGGGGTTTGGCGCCCACAGCACAAGGCGCGTAGTCTTTCATGCAAAGAGAATACGCTGGAGAAGCAGCAGAGACGAGGGCAACGAGTACGAAGTACTTCATGATTATTATTCTCGTATGATGTCAAGTATTGGGTCGAATGCTTGGGACTCAAAGCGAATTTCTTCTCTTCCAAATGCGCAGACTTGTTGGATATAATATACTCAGCCCTGCGATCGACCTTTGGAGCTCCGGTTGGACGGACCACCGATGCACCGATCTACCGACTGCACAGCTTAAGCATTTGTTTCATGTGTAGGTTGACGTATGCATAAAGAAGTTTATCGCTATGTGGTTGCAGTGTTTGGGCGGTTGGTCTGCACTACGGACTAAGCCTCAGGGTTGTCGTCAGCCTATGACCGAGAATTGCACGCATTAAAACCTTCACATATACCCCTCATTGGCCAGCCTCCACAAAATATCACAGCCTCGCAAGCTCGCAACACTTCTCGATGACAAAAAGGCAACGCGGACTCGACTCGTATGACCACGGAAGTCGGCTTCCAACCTTCACTCATCAACCTCTTACCAACCTCGAGACTTACGTTGATACAAACCTCGCCCCATGCCGTTCTGATATCAAGCCACCTCGTGGGAAGTTACCCTCCTTGGATATAATGTGAGTGCAACCTCTTCTCGGCCGGGGTTTGTGCCTTGAACATGCCAGTCACACGCACTGTGAGTTGTCACTGCTCTCTCAGAATTTCTCAGTCAGTCTGTATCAGCGCGAGGCTTTGTCCTTCACTAACCCCACCATCGCGATCAGACCATAAACACAAGCATGTCGAGATTCCCATTGCCGAAATCTGCATCGTCTCCCGGCTATTTGGGGACTCGCTAATGCACAATTCGGGGAGCGAAGTACTCCCGCCGTCGCTGAGGTAAATAAACTTGGGGAGTCGATATCCCGATCCGGCTTATGGTGATAAACACCATTATCATGCGTTTTGCAACTCGATCAATCAACGACCATGTTTTCCAAAAGATCTCTTGAGCTGATTGTTTGAGATTTAGTGTTTCCAGAACCTCGTGTCTAGATATGCAGGGGGCGGACCCCGCGCTCAGCCACTCCCGGTGCCACGTTCGACTGCATTTTAATGCATGCGAATTCAGCTCATGATATCATATCTGATCTTTGGTACTTGAATATGGGCTGAGTGTCAACTTTTTGACGATGTTTTGTCAACTCGTGGTTGTCACGGTACCGAACAGGACTCAGGGGGTAACAACCAACCTTTCGGCTTTACGCCTTCTTTAATATTATGCGACAATTATGGATGGGGGTGCGAGAACCAACTTTCCTGCTTTGAACTTTCTGGATTATGATGGGCTAGCTATGAATAGACGTGGTCTGAGAAGATGCGATTATGCAAGGCCATCAGGAAACCAGCCTTCACAACTCCAGCCTCTCTACTGCGTCAAGCAAACATCGTCTTACGATGTTGTGGACTTATCGGTCATTCGTTCAGTACGAAAAAGTCACTGAATACGGGGAAGGCTGAATATCCTAGGAAGTCCGAAGGAAGGTTGGTTCGAAAAGCATCTTAAAGTGCTCAATTTCCTATCGTCACAATCTACTTGTCGCTCATGATCTTTTAACGTTTCATATTTAATTGTTAGTTTCACATCTCAAGTCAAAATGCTCAAATCATTGGCAGCCTCACTTGCTCTGGCGTCAGTCTCTTTTGCAGCAGAAATCGTTTTCGATTGGAGCATTGGCTGGGTATCAGCTGCACCCGACGGTGTTTCGAGGCAAGTAATTGGCATCAATGGCCAATGGCCTCTTCCACTTATCGAGGGGACTGTTGGAGACACAATCACCATACATGTTACCAACAATCTCGGAACACAAACAACTGGACTTCACTTCCATGGACTCAGCCAGTTCGGATCTCAGGTCATGGATGGACCCTCGGGCGTGACACAGTGCCCGATTCCTCCAGGATCTCAGTTCACCTACAGTTTTCAGGCATGATTATCCTCATTTCCTGAAGACGAAGCTGACTTTGGTAATAGCTCGATGCACCAGGTTCTTATTGGTATCATTCCCATAACGGTGGCCAATACCCAGATGGCTTGAGAGGTATGTTGTTCGAATCATCTCAGATTCACCTATTCCAACTTCTGGAAGCGTTTAAAAAAAATGGATACTGACCATTTCAGGGCCACTGATTGTGCACGATCCAGAAGATCCTTACGCAGGCCAATACGATGAGGAAGTGTTACTTACCACTTCCGACTGGTATCACAGCCAAGTCCCAGATCTCATCACTCAATTGCTCAGCACTTCGAACACCAAATTTCTTCCACCAATTCCAGATGCAATCCTGCTTAACGACACCAATCAAGGAAAGTTCCACTTTACCCCAGGAAAGACCTACAAAATCAGATTCATCGGCATGGCTGCATTTGCCTCAACCTTCTTCAACCTTCAAGGTCACACCATGACGGTGATCGAAGTGGATGGGACCTATGTTGAAAAACAAGAAACCGACTTCATTCGGGTTGCTCCTGCTCAGCGATATACAGTTCTGGTTACCGCTCTACCAACCGCTGAGAAAAATTACGCTTTTATTGCCGCTCTTGATGTCAACCGGGATTTTGCTCATGATCCAACACCCGTCTTTCCATTGAATATCACCGGGTACATTATCTACGATGAATCGCAAGCATATCCCCTTCCTTACACAGTGGACCAATTCCTACCTGTTGAAGATCTCAGCTTGGCATCTCTTGAGACCCCAGCACTGCTTCCCCCACCCACAAGACCCATCCAATTGGATTTCACATTCGGCTTTGATGCTCAGGGAATTCCTCGGTTTGTATTTCCTACCCCACAATTTTAGTACCGTCGAAGCTAATCTCTTCCCAGGACATTCTTCAATAACATCACCTACGTAGAGCAAAAGGTCCCCTCCCTCTTCACAGCCTTCTCAACCGGCACCGACAACGACAACCCCACCATCTACGGAACCGTCAACCCATTCGTCGCTCACCGCGGAGACATCGTCCAAATCGTAATCAACAACGGCGATGCTGGCATCCACCCTTTTCACCTCCACGGCCACCAATTCCAAATTGTCGCCAAAGGGGAATCAAACTCCGGTCCATTCAACGGCGACGGCAGCAACTTCCCCGCTAATCCCGTTCGAAGGGATACCGTGGCCGTAAATGCGAACAGCTATGCCGTTCTAAGATTCAGCGCCGACAATCCGGGTGTCTGGCTTTTCCATTGTCACATCGAATGGCATGTCATTATGGGATTGATGGCGACCATTATTGAGATACCCGAGGAACTGCGTGGATTGGCGATCCCGGCTGATCATCAGGCGGTATGTGATGTCCAGAGTATTCCCACCGCTGGGAACGCGGCTGGAAATACAAACAACTTCTTGGATATGACGGGTGCCAATATTACACCCAAGGTTCCAGATCAGGGGTAAGCTTCCTTCTTCTCTTGATATTTGAATTTTGCTAACTTCTCTCTTTTCTGCAGCGCAACCTTCCAGTCGGGATGTGCAACAACCAAAACCTGTGAAAAGAGGGCTACCCGCCGCTCTCAGCGCAACAGGATCTCTCAGCGTGTCCCTGTAGGACATAATGAATATGCAGAAACTTTTTAATCGGAGATTTGCACCAAAACATGACCACGGCGTTTTTACTTATTTTCGACATGACATGACGGCGTTCTTTCATTTGTTTGCATGCTATGGTTGCATCATGCATATTGATATCCCCGGTCATTGGTTGGTTGGCTTGACAATGCATTTAAGTTGGCGGCTTGATACCATGGGTGTTACTCATAAGGACTCTTCGTCCTTTTTATGTTTGAGAGGTGCATAGGTGTTAATGATACTCTTTTGATTTTAGCTTTGGAAGTTGGCATAATGCATCATGCTTAGTAACGATTTCACGACACGAATGGCGATGATTGATTTTAATAGACTTATAAGTTAGAATTTAAGAAAACTTGCTTGATACCTTTTTCTGACAGATACGTGACACTTCTAGATATAAACTCACTTCGTGAGTCGCTGTGGCGAAGACTTAAATCCCCTCAGAACACTGCAAGAACCCAGGATGTTTTGCCCTAGATTCCTTCAAATTCGTCTCAAATGCAATCGTCTTCCTATCAAACTTATTAGACAACCTTTCATATTTGTAGCTTGCCCAAATGTTGTGATTCTTTCAAGTGTCACGAACGACAACTTTTGCGAACGAAAAGGGGTAAACTCGCTTAACACAGGAGTCACTTCCCTAAAATATTACAGTGTGCAAGGCCTGTAATTTAGCGCTTACCAGCTGCGAAGTGCCGCAACATTTCCTTTTCACAATAAGTGCCCCCTGGATTCGATTATTTTACGATGAAATAAATGCCAATGAAAGAATTGTTTAACGCGCAAATATTTGCTGACATTGTGCGATATTTTAATCGTCTTTGTGAGCGTAAGGTGTGCGGAGTGGTGCCTGGAGTTTGGTGATTGTTCGCTATGGATTTTACAGTTCGGGGCAGTGGCGCGACCTTCACACAGAACACTTCAAGGATCAAGGAATATGATCAGACAATAAATCATTGAATGCATACAATCTCAGCACGAAGTTATATTTCTGTCTCCTGGCCATCGAATGTCAATTTTAAATTTGTGGTGATTTAATTCTTTTGAAATGTTATGTTTTCAGTGATATGCTGAAGCGGAACCCAGATGACGGGGACTGTTCAGGGCCTCGCCTCGTTGCCCTGTAAGTTAGCTCTTGAAGAGATGCCGCACTCTCTCCCTTTTATTTTCATAACAATTCCGGTTTAAATAACTTATAGGCGAAAAACTGACTACCAGATATCTGCTTTGCGTGCACGGTTCCGCATTGGCTTTACAATATAGTTGTATTTTATTTGATGCGCGTCGACTAAATAATCATCGGGCGGACGACCTAGTTTCTGATATCTAACAGCAGTTAGCCTAAACATCACTACACTCCAAGTAAATGATACCTGGTTAACATTATGTTTACGTAAAGGCCAAAATAACGAACGTCTTCTGCTCCATGTTGTCTCAGTCATTGACCCAGAACTTGAATTTGTAGTTTTTACACTGTTTTCTGTAGGGTCATAAAGCACTGTGAAAATTCGTTCCGTGGGGATCACCCCGCTAAAACTTCAGCACCTGAAGCGCTGTACGTTCTCTAAATGTCGCAATCTTTGCCCAACAATTCATCCTTAGGTATATCACGATAAAGTACATTGTTTATGACGAATTTCTCCCACGTTAAAATACCCCTTGCTTGTTACATGAATAGTGCTTGAGTACGTAGTTAATGCGCGGAAAATAATGCTGGCTATGGAATCTTGCAATTTGCGGTCACATAACTATACACCGGCAACACTTCAAAATAAGTAAATAACCTTGAGTTATGCGCCTCGGGGGGAGAACTTACACTTCACAAAAGAAATCAAAGTCTGTTTTCTCAACAGCAATAGTATTGAATTTTATGTAATCGCCCTCATCCATTAAATTGCTGTCGAGGGACTTTTAGAGTCTAGCGTATGTTCAAAAAGCATAATCCTATTATGTTCTACAGAGACCACGGGAGGCTGGAGACTCGCTAGAAAAAGTCCTACGCGGGCCGGGAAGGCCGAAGAAGGGACCAAAAAGCGGTACAAACAGACCAATTCGAGATATGCTTGCGTCCTTTGAGGAGTAGAGGCTGGTAGAGAAACTAGCTCGGTACGATAGGCTGCGAGGGGACTAGCTGGAGTTACGAGAGAAGGCAGGCACTTAGGTTTTTATCTATTATCCAGTTTCCTAAGGGTATAGAAAGAACTATAGGTTTACTAGCTACCGATGGGCGCTAGCTTTATCCTATATATAGAGGTTCCGCATGGCCAAAAAAGGCCGCATCGGTGTAAGAATAATAATAATAATAATAATTATGTTCTCCAATTGTTGCTACATCATTTTAATCATTGAACGATTTCTTAAGGCATTCTCAACCGATTTGATAATTCAGTTGTGTAATCAGACTGCTCAGCTTAATTATGAGTTCTTCGACTCTCGCATTATAAGATCTTACCTGAATCAACGAACTTCTTCCCTCACCTCTTGAACGCCGAATCCATATCTCTCCCAACAAAGATCATGAAGGTTCCCATCGCACACCGCAGAACACAATCGAATACCCCCCTCCCAGAACACCACACATGACCAACCTGATCAGTAAAGCCATCGTAACCAACTCGTGCCTATTCTCCAAACGCTTAATACTTTCCTTAGCGACAACTGCAGCGATCTGTCTCTCGTCCTCTCCCTACATCTGGTTAGTTCTATCTCCGCAAAGCTCTCAGCCTCGTAGGGCTCGGTGAAGATAGTAACTGGAAATACAGTGTGTAGTTGCACAGGCGTAGTATGGGGTTAGCAACAGCGTATAAGTTTATCTCCTACCAGCGGCTTTCGGAGAGGGACCGCAGCGCAGCTCTGATAATTCTATACGAGGAAAGGCCTACGAAGGTACACGGCAAAGATTAATTGGCACGCAGGGAGATGAGATTTGGACGCGTTGCTGCTAGGTGATGGGTTATCTCCAGCTGAAATGCTAGATTCGGTGTTACTGCCACCTGGTCTAAACCCTGACTTCAGAGCGGCGTGTGCCATAAATACACTAGCAAAACAGTTGATATCTATTTGAGCCTGGAACGTCGGGATTGGTGTATCAATAAACACCGTCGGATGGGAGCTGCCTGTGCATTGCCGCACGATGTTGGGGGGGGACTTCCCAGGTTCCATGAAGTGGACTTAGATATGACACATAGGGACTCAGATGGTGAGGTCCAGTCGGCACTGATTTTGTGAAATCTTTGTGTTTCGGGGGAAGGTGCAACTTCCTTGGAATATTGTTAATTGGAGAAACCATTAGACAACCATAGCTACGGGAGTGTATGCGATTCCTTCTTGCAGCTTCCGAGGATCTCGCACTAGGATCACGATATATTGGCGTTCTTCGACACAATGACCCCCATAAAAAATACTTCAATTATGCTGAGCGGCTGCTCGAAAGCGAAAATTCCCTAGCTGCAGGTGCTGATAGCGAGCGGGCAAATAGATTTCTCCGATGAGCCGGTCTTTGGGGTGGGGAGGCCGGATTGTCAGCGTCCATGTCCAGCTCGCTTACTACAGTGTATCCTTTAGTACTGGTGGTATGGTATAATCACGCCCCCTAAATGTTACGCACCACTCTGGCCCTTTCGCATTAGCAGTTTATATAAAATTTCTTGTTCGTCTGAAACTAACAAATTCGATAGCCGAAACTTTAATAACAAAATCAGGAGCTTGAAGTTCCTTTTTGTCGGATTTTTGAATACTGTGGCATTCTGATATTAGCTTGATTAACACAGTAACACAAGGGCTGAGCACGGGCGGCTAAGCCCCTACCCTGCTATCTTCGTATATGCAGGTTCGATTCATTAATAATGGATCGATGTATTAATTGGCTATTTGCAGTGGCAGTTGTGCTTTCAGAAGCACCACTCCCAGCCATTCAATCATATACCTAATATAGATATGTATCACTCGTCATCCTTCAACGTCTGCCTACACATTCCACAATTCTCGGCCCGATATCTCTCTCCTATGCATCTAATGCTAATCCTCTGCTCAACATTATCAGCATCCCCTTACCACCTTTATTGTAACAAAGTCAATCATAGGCTTATAGACCAATTGTTTGTTTCTATACAAGAAGTAGGTGCGATAGGAGATCATCGGGAATAGAGTTGAGTGCTGACAGCAAAAATCCTCCGAACGTCTTTTAAATGGGTAGGCACTTCAACAAATCAGAGGTCTACATTACACCACATCCTAGCCTTCCACTTTAACAAATAGGAAGGCTTCATCATACACCGCCCTCGTTGCGTTGCGGCTGAAAAATGCCTGCAATCGACCATGAATATTACATGCATGAAATTCCCCACATAAGGCACAGTTCACACTAGGATGGGAATGGGCGTTCTTGGAGTGCATATATAAAGGGCATTGGTCTCGTTACGGCAACTTGATTCCTAGAAAAGTTCTGTTTTATATTTGGGCTTCGTTTTATTTGCGGAGTGAGGCTCATCGAGGGGCGTCATGAGCGATTCAGTTAGCACGACTACTGGCGATGGTGATACAACAGTTACTAAAGGTATCAAAGTTGCAGTCTCCGCCCTGGCTGTTGTATTTGTGGTCTTGCGCTTCTACACACGTTTCTTCACCAAAGCCGGCCTTGGATGGGATGACTGGTTCATCCTGATTTCCGTCATCTCTGAAATCTTAACAATTGTATTTGTTCTATTGGGTTCGTTTACTTGGTTTGGTGTTATAATAAAACCTTCCGTACACAGAAGTGTAAAAACAGGTACTGACGAGCGCCTAGCAAATGCTGTGGACGCTGGCGGTAACTGGGTAAACTCGGATTCGGATCCTGACTATCACTATACCCCAGAGAATATTTTTCATCTCAAGCTTTTCTTCGTCGCCTCGATCCTCTACTTCACCATATCTTCTTCAGCCAAGCTATCCATCTTGATCATGTACAACCGACTCTTTTCTGTCTCCACGACTTTTCGCTACCAAGTTTTCGTCGTCGGTGCGGTTGTTGTCGGTTTTTGGCTATCATGCACGGTCACTACATTAACGAAGTGTATACCTATGGAATGGAGTTGGTTGAGCAACCATAACGATGCCAGATACTGTTTGAATTACAATATTTTTTGGATGGCAAGCGGCGCTGCTGAGGCTTTCGTCGATGTTTTCATCATTGCAATTCCGGTGAGAATAGTGTTGAAATTGCAGATAAAAACGAGGACAAAGGCTTCAGTCGCAGCTGTCTTTGCCTTAGGCGCTGTGTGAGTGTTGGGTCTTGCAGCCCTTCTTGAGTCGCATTGTTCTGATTTTATCCATAGTGCCGTTATCACGGGGCTTGTGAAAACCATACTGGGATATATTCCAGGTAGCCGCATTCCTTCCTATTTAAAGACCGAGGTTTGGACGACGGTACATGTAAGCATGTCTATTGTGTGCGCTTGTCTACCAGTCTGCTGGCCCCTCATGAAGAGTATTTTCAACCCCAAGGTCGACTCCTACCTAGCGATTGAGCTAAATGGACATCGCACGCGGACGCTTGATACTGGGGGAGACATCGATCGTCCAATAGCCCTTGTATGAGTGCCAAGATTCGGATTCAACAAAAGCATCTGCAGGAAGACAACAGGCTCAAACGTGGGGAGGTGGATGATAAATTGGAAATAGCCCAGCGGTGCCCCTGAAAAGGAAAAGGAAAGGGGTAGGGCAAGAGCAGGTAAACAATCTATATGAAAATCCGACTTTAGTAGACGAGGAACCAACCGTTAAGCATAGATCGTAATTCGGGAGCCTCTGAAGCTAAGTGGAGGTGAAGCGCATGCCCAACGTTACGAGTGCCAGGGAAGGGCGAGGTCCAATTTCTAATATATTTGGAGGAAAGTAAAGAGCCAACAGTAGTACAGCGAACTAGACACATTAAGTAGTTTGTCCATTGGGCTCCTTCTTTCACTCAATAATTAATATAAGTTATATATTTAACAAAAAAGCTATTCGCTTTTGCCCCTGTAGTGTACCATTAATTAGAATTGGACTGGTAACCCGGCACTCAGAAAACACCTAAACGAGTAAGCATTGAGTATTTTTTGTCTACTAATAAGATTGTTGGAGGTAAGGTGTGTATGCGGAAGAAGAGTCGACTGTTAGGTCGGGAGAGATTCAAGTATATGGAATAATAATATGATTTTGACTTAAAGACTTATCTATCTACAAAGGGGTGAGCGGACTATATATACTACANGNATAGTTACTAGAAGCTTCTATAGCTTANAAATCAACGCTTATAAATCAAAGCTTATAAATCAAAGAACAACCTAGAAGATTCTACTAATGTTTAAACCTTAAGTTTAGAATAGTGCTTATTACCTAATAATACAACAATTATATTAAATATTCCATGAAGGGTGCAAATAGTAAGAAATCACCAAGTGAAGTGAAGTTTAGGTGTTAATTTTAAGGATTACAAAATCTATTATCTCAACTATTATGCGAGCAGTATCACGAACACGCAAAACACTCTCAAATTAGTGAATAGTCTTTTAGCGGATTTTTTAATACTTAGAGAGCCAATATAAGAGGATAAGCTCTAAAGGCAAAATCTACTTTCTTTCTCACAATGCGTCACAGTAGGAAAACTAGTTGAAGTGCTGGCGGCAACTTCTTAGTACTGAGCGCTGAACGGTGAGGGAGATACCAAAAGATGAAGTGCAGTGCGGACTTAACACATCTAAAATCTGAAATTTAGGTGACTTCGCCGCAAAACCAAGGCTTATTTTCGACTGTCATTGCCTATTCTCAACTATAACACCACCTTCTCATATAAAGAATTGTCAAGGCATAAATGAGACTTATTATGAGAATCGACGTCAGAGCATTACCCCTCCAATACCAGTAACGGGTGACTAGGATTGTTACAACCCTAACAAACATGAAAATAACTGCAACGGTGTCCTCCTTATATTTCCACCACTGCTTCCAAAATATCTCCCAAAATATAGTTTGAAAAGCATTTCTGGAACTTTCAGGAGGGAATCAAACTACTAGATGAAACCAGTAAGGATCCATGAGTTCAACCATAATGCTTTCCCTATCTTCCGACCTCAAGAGTACAGGTCTTTTCGCAACCGACAATTCATTCATCAATCTTGCTAGAACCTTTCTCCATCGCTCGAAGACAACTCTTTGCTTGATCCGCGGGCATTCATCGATAAATCTCCTTTCGAAAATTCGCACGAATGCTCACCGTGACTCCTGACAAGCTCGGAAGGATCGAAATATTTTTTCTTTCTGCGGTCATCGTTGCTACGGCGGAAAGGGAAATTTTCACCGAGGATTGTGAATTTAGGGATACTTAGGCAGTTGTGTTTATCTGGCTAGCAGAATTCCCATATTATTTGACGCAACTCGAAAGGAAGGTAGGCGAAAAGTGCGAATTCTTGTTTTTTTCATCAATGGAAATTTAGACCCGTTTTGATGGTTGTGGTAAGAGCTCGGTGTTTTTTTGTTTATCTTACTACCTTGTGATCTCCAGATTCCGAGGAGGGCATTGAAGTCTAGTCACAAAAGATAGGAGTAAAGGTTGATGATTTCGGAAGCATTTTTGTCGCGGAGCTAGAGGATTTGAGGCGCGAGAATTGAAGAGCGGATACTTGGTTTTGGAGGAGAAATTGTCATGGTTTACGGAATGTGAGAAAGCGGGTTATAAAAGCGCGCTACGGGTATCTTACCGGACATGAGAATGGCTGGACATCTCCAGTCTTTAAGCGTTTAGCTAGCAAATATCACTGCAAGATTGCTTGAAGGTGAATTAAGATATTGCGCATCATGGGTTTGTTTCGTGCCCGTCTCTAGAAAATGTCGTCGCAGCCCCCCAAAGCGCATTAAGAGGAGATAAGGTGCGAGCTACCACAGACTTTTTGTGCAAATCAAATATTGGAAACCATTTTAGCAGGATGAAAAGAAGTGTGCTACGCGTGTTCTGCCAAAAAGGAAGTCGCTCTAGCAAATTCAAAGAGCAGTCGCGACCCTTCAGCCCACTGGATAAAAGAACAGTTAATTCAATAATTGAGAAACTCTAGAAATTCGCCATTTCCGATGCGAATCTGTCGCTTCAGAAATGCTTGAAAGGTCTTTGCAAGGTCAGCTTTGTGAAGATATTCCAAAATCAGTAAAAAAAGACAGCCAAACCCTTCATTCTTCACTTCTAATCCCACCGCCCCATATATCACCTATTTCCATTTGCACAGCATAGTAGTTTCAAAGCTCGCAAATCCCTTGTGTCGTTAATTTGCGTGAGACTTACCTTATTTGCGGAGAAATTTGACGGAGCTCGCTTAAAAAGGGGGTACCAAGAAAAATAAATGGAAATGAAGATATTCAAGCCGCATTTGATCTATGAAGCAGAATTTAAGATTCTCATGTATATAGAGTCTTGTGTAGCTTAGTACCCCGCCTGTTGTAGTTTTTGACTTCCGGGTTTGCGTGTCCCCCGGAAATAGTTGAGAATCTGCAACTATCGCCGATCGAGGAGCATCCAACCCCTCCTCAGTCACTATTCAATATTAAGCGAGTCTGCCTCTCTCCTCATGAAAAAAAAATTGAACGCCAAAAAAGAAGCGCATACAGAAAGCTTACCCTACACTATGGAGAAAAAATAACAGGAGCCACCCCCAAAATAGCAAAAACTCGGATGGCACGGCGAGTTACATGCGCCGCCAACATCTTGCAAAATCCCCGTGATTAAGAATTTTTAAAGTGGTGCTAATAGGCTAGATCCGCCGATTCAGGGCTTCCGGAAAGCGTCGCTCACAAAGTGAGCGGTGCAACTTTTAAACTTTCCATCCGACTCCCCAGACCTATTAATTTGTGAGTAAAATGGCTTAATTGAATATATATGTGTGCAAGGGGGAAATGAGGGGCTTATTGGCTGCAAATTCGAGGGGCCTACTCGCTTGCGGGGGNTTTTCGGGGGAGGGGGGTGGTTATGTTGTGAGGAGGTTGATGATGGATGTGTATCGCTTCGAGCTTTGGGTGGGGCACGTGATGATGGACTGGTAACACTTCAACGAATGAACATGATATTGCTATGATAGGTTGCAATATGGAATGATATATGATACAAGAGTTTCTTGTTATTATTTTAAATGCCTGAGCGGTCTTCAAAACTGGTAGTTATGTACTTATTTTCAAGTGCTGCGTGCGACTTTGCGACCGAAACCGCTCGATGGTTGAAGGCATAGTCCTCGTCCATTTCATTTTAGTGCATTATTGGTGATTTATTCTGACTATGATATTAAAGACTACGATTGATCAATCTGTAAAGAAAAGTTCTGGGACATTATTTCGCTGTTTGGTAATCCTTCGCCATCAAGTGTTCTCGACTTGTACTCCGTGTCCCATAGCGCCAAAGCTGCTCTAAGCATAATCTAAGTTACCCCCAATAGCCCGAGAAGTCCTCTTGACCACTATCAGAAACCGCCTCCAGAATATGTTCGCACGCTCATATCCTCCCAAGTCCAGCGGTGAGTCGGCGACGTTTTGTTCTATGTACTGAGCGTAGGTTCAAGTTGCAGTATTTTGAAAATCTCGTCACTCTCGAAAGGCCCTGGTCAGAACGACCTCTGGAACAGGCAAATCCTTTAGATCGCGATGATGGGGAAGGCCGGTAAGTTCTTTCCAATAATCCTCCAACTTCTTTTTGTACTTAGCAAACAATGCCTTGTCGTCTTCGCTAATCGTATCCAAGTCCGAGGGTTCAGAACCCAAGCCTTTTAATAGTCTATGCTCTTTCTTGGTGTTTCCGCAACAACTGTGGTCAAATACCACCGTGACTTTTCGGATGTTCGGCCAGGCGTCTTGAACTAGGGAGACGATGTGATCATTCCTGCCACCAGGCTCCTCTCCACTTCTTAATAACTCCAAGTCGAATGCTTGATGGTCAACTTGCAAATTGGCGCGCGGTTCAGAAGCCTCGGTGAGACAAGATATGAAATTGAGGGCAGCTAAACCATATTTACTGTGAACCTCGTCCACATATATTGTGTCTATCGAGACATTAATCATCGTTCGGAAAGTGGGAATGACTTCGCGTGGTTGAAATAATCTTGTCTTTGGCAAGTCCCGCATTGGTACCATCGCGTGCAGATAGCTGGCAGCAATGTGATCCCGTAGGTATGAGTCTTGGCGATCAGGTTCAACGTCAGAGAAAGGTCCATCATCATCGGAGAACCATGGATTCTGCACCTCAAGAAGCTGGTAAACCTTCAGAGCCTCTTTTCTTGAGTCATGGCAAGTATGGAGGAGAGGAGGCTGGGGGGTAATAGGCCTAGAGTGCTTCGGGTATCCGCGAACTTGAAAAGTCCGAACCTCAATAATGCGGCCTTCTTTAAGTGCCATTTTCCAGATTTTCAACTGGAGCTCCGGGGGCAGTTCAGGGAACAGGGTGAACTGCTGCGGAGGAACCCCTGCTGGCTGGATATCAGAGGTTGGAGACTCATGGGTGAGCTGTTGAGTAGAGGCGAGCTGCGAAGAAGATGGAGACATCGCGTTGGGGCGTTCAAGTGCCGAGAGATGAGAATCGAATTATTCTAGTGGTACTGTGGCAGTCATTGATGGGGCTTGAAAGCCAATCGACAGTTCCTAAGGACAGAGGCTAAAGAGCGCTGGGTTTTGCGGGGGGTAAGAAGAGGAAGTTGAATTTGAAAATATCCTTCCGTTGTAAGATGTCTGAGTGAAAGGCTGGCTTTGGAAGGTAGCGCGACTGCGTTCTTTTATTGTACAAAGCGGTTCATTATTGATGTCTGTCGGGTTTGCTGCAGGTGTTCGCAGAAAGCAAAGGGAAGTTTCATGAAGTTGCGAAACGTCGGCCTTAAGTAGGCGCCGCCAACGTTGCGAACAAGCTAGCTTCAAAGTGAATGTCTAATTGACTTAGGATTCGCTTAAACATCCTAAGCTCACTAGGGAGCAACGTCTATTCTAAAGTACAAATTCAATTATTCTCTGCCGCAAATCTAAAGGTTTGCTCTCAATCATCCATGCTTTGCCATATTTAATATTTATGGGGCATTCTGTTGAGCTTTTGCTGAACGCCTGGCTCTTTGTTAGCAATTTGGCTCCATGTTCAACCTTGAACCTACCAAGATATTGTTAATAATGCTTTACCAATGCAAAAGCATTTAGCTTTTTTCTATCGAAAGTTGCGATAGCACGTTTCCCAAAGCAACAATAAACTAAATTGTATTTAATGAGGTTTTATTTGTAAGAATTTTGCAAGCCATGCCAGTTGTGTATACTGTATGGAGAGTGCTTTTGGTAATGCCTGATAAACTAGAGAGCCCTGCACTTTCCGCAGAAAGTGGGTTTCACCGCTCCGCCAAACTAAACGTCCGTCTTTATTGTACAGTATAACATCAGAAGCAATCCGCTCAAGATTGATTGTATAATTTTCGGTCCTTCGGCGGGTTCCAGTCTCTCTCACCCCCGAAAAGCTCCAGCTAAGACAACATCTGGAACCGGCAAATACGTTTTTCCGTAATGATTTACCATGTGTCTCCAGTAGACTTCCAGCTAGCTCTTAAGCTTTACCACCAACTCATTTTCCGTTTGTGTAACTTTGGTTATTTGTTCTTAACCAGAGGAAAGCCCTTGTAATTGCCTATGCACATCGCCAGCCTCGCTGCAACAAACCCTGTCAACCACAAGAGTTACCCTTTGACATTGAGTTAGCAACTGTAAACTAGCTCAGAGATACAATCAATCTAGTCGTCGTTTTCCAGGACGTCAAAGCTGAAAGCGACATTCTGTAATTCGGCTTTGGCGCTTCTAAGATGGGACATGAAGTCGAGTACACCGTCATCGTTCAGATTGTGATCTGGGTGGAGATAGATTGTGTCAGAAGAAGCATCGGTGTAAAAACGGAACGTGGGAACAATCTCGTGGGATTTGTGGGTAGTGAGTACATATTTCGGATTATAACGGTTATAGTCATCGTCTTGCCAATAATAGTGTTTGGAACGATCAGGTTCCACATCAGATTCGAGGCCATCATCCCCCCAGTACTCTCGATTTGGCACCTCCAAAAGTTGGTAGACTTTTAACGCCTCTCTTCGTGAGTCATGGCAAGCATGAAGGATCGACGGCATTTGGGAAGTGAAGGGTCTCGAGTGTTTTGGGTACCCGCGGACTCGATAGGTTTTGACTTCAATAACACGGCTTCTGAATTGCTCAACTGCCTCCTTCCAGATCTTTAGCTGCAACTCGGGAGGCAACTTAAGAAACAAGGTGAATTCCTGTGGGATAACTCCTGTAGACAACGCCTCATGTTGTGACGGAACCTGCGACTCTTGCCAAGCAATCGGCAATAGTAGACTCGGTCAGAGGACTGGAATTTGTGGAGAGGTATTATTCTCCTGCGGGGTATTCTCAACTGTCCAAGTGTCGGAGTCTTGTGACTCTTATCTTGCAGAAAGTGACATTGCTAAGTGCTGAGGTAGGATCGATGCCGGGGACGCTGAAAATGTCTTTTAGCGTCTTGGTTTTTCGAAATAAAGGCGAGGTTGAGCGCGGATTTGGAGTACTGTGTTCAAGGCGGGACCGAGAGTTGAAGGCGAGTGCGACGTGTAAAACGCGTTCGACGCCGACATCGGAGAAAGAGTCGCAGTCTTGCTTTTATGTTGCGATACGATTGCAATTGTCCTCACCGATTGTTGTGTTTATATTTGTATTTGTAATTGTAGTGGAGGGAATCGCTAAGAAGCGGATCAAGCATCCTTTAAAAGGCCATATTCTGCGCTAGTCCTTGATCCCTGTGCTAAACCCGATTGGGCACAGCTTTACTTTGCAAGTCCTTGGTCCTTGGTTGAGCCCTCATTCAATGTAACAAGGTAGCATTCATAATACATCACAGGAGCAAAATTACTCAACCTCGTTAAGTGGAAAGTCACCATTACACCGCTCGCTCCCTGAATTATAGCGCCGTATCTACCTAAGCCCCGAATGAACCAAACAAAAACAAGCTAAAGAGCTCTTGCAGAGTGGTTTTACTTTAGGAAATCACTGGGATGGAAATTAGATAGGGATGCCTCTGTCCAGACATTTGATGTTTATGTGAATTGATTTGCTACTCATATCTCAACTATCAACTCAACAAGAGTTCCGGGGGTTTAAGAGTAGAGAGGACCTATATGTGCTATTAGTCAATAGACATTTCATGAGAAACAGCCATTACGCATCTGCTGCCTCATCATCTGTCTTAGGGACCGGCGGAACGTATGGCCCACGAGGGTTCTCCCATGAAAAGTCACTTCTAAATCTAGCTTGCGGGAAAGATCTGCCACGAGTTCCTCTCGTCTGCCTGTGAGCAGGTACATTCTCTCGAATGATGGAACAACAAGCAGTATACAAGGCTTTCCAATCCTGTCGAATGTCAGCTACCTCAGGCTCTCCTTCAGGTGTTTCCTCTTCCTGCCCGCGTGCCGCCACGATTTGCGTTGCTCTATTTTCCAGACCCGCAATAAAATGAGCAGCTTTCTGCTGGTAAACATGATAGTTATCGAGAAGACGCTGCTGTCCAGGCGCAAGACCGGTAGAAGACTGGACGTGGGAATTGAAAAAGGGAAGATGGCCAACTTGGTGCGGACGGAGGGCCCTAACTCGATGTCCATGCCCCAAAAGTACCCCATTCGGGGATCTTGGAGTGGGTTGAGTATAGAGTTGTGTGCAGATATCTCTATCTTCTTGAAGCCGAGCACCTTTCTGTGAGTTGTCCCGTTTGCGGCAGAGAAACGATCATAGAAGCAACAAGCGTCGTTGAATACGAAGATAACTGATTCGAGGTTGGTCAATTGACCATCGTTGACATATAATTTCGAAAATTGATTCTCCACCGAAGGCGAGATATCGAATGTATTGAGACCAATAGAGGTCCTTGCAAAGGTTCCAAATCAGTTCGTTAAGCTTGGTGGGGTGTGGATTTCCCGTATCGGAATTCTCAAAGTGATTAGATGATAGGTAGAGAATATCTCGATTGAGCTTGATATAGGCTTTGAACATTGTTACTTGGGGCTCGGAAAAACTGGGCTCTGGGAGATCGAGGGTGGATGCGAAAGCTGCTTTTCTACATTTTCGAAGGGTCGGCAAAGATTATCCGGAGAAGATTGCGTCGTCACCGTTTAAAGAATAACGGAAATTGTATCAACAGGAACTTTACTTACATGTTTCTAGGCTTAACGAGAACAGGAAATGACAATAAGTCGTAGAAATCCAACGCCTCCTCACGAGACTCTTTGCAAGTTCGTAGCAGGGGATAATGCGGATCCGTACAATACACCTCTTTTTCCTTATTCCATCGCACTTCGATAATAGAGGCACCATCTTGCACCATCGAAGTTTTCCATATCTTCAACCTCAACTCAATAGGGAGTTTCGAGAATAGAGAGAAATCTCGAGCGACGCTTCCTTCCACAGCTAGGACTTGCGCTTGTTCCTCTGCTACTTTCGGCGCACACGATTTCTTCGAGCCGCGCCCACCGCTGCTCTTCGATTCATCACCTCCGCTTGCTTGTCGTCGTCGCTTGGGCGAGGCGGGGTTTAACACCGTCTCGGAACCTAGGATAGGTGGTTGGAGGTATGAACCTGCTGGCCCGGGGTACGGAGGCTCGAAGGGAGAATCTTGTTTTTGTGCTGCTGTTGGCGTCGTATGTGATTTCTTCGATCTGGGTCGACTACTTTTCGATTCATTGCTTCCACTTGCTTGCGTTGGTCGCTTGGGCGAGATGATATCTGCCATGGTGTTGATGGAGGGGTCCTACACCACGCGAGTTAGTTTTTGAATGAGAGATGCATGAAGATACCTACGAGCCAAGCGCAAGAGCTAGTTCCGTCTTCAAAGTGTAGTTGCTCAAGAGTGTGGTGGGGGCCGCAAGAAAGCAGAGTCAAGTCGACCACAATATCAGCGTTAGGCGAAACCGTTTCCGGGGTGAGAGTGAATGTCTAATTCAACCACTACTAGAGGGATACCGCTTAAGTTGCTCAGTCGTTCTCCAGCTATGACTTGAAATGAGAAATATGTGCTCTGGTCAAGTTGGTGTAGAAGAAGAGCGTAAATTCAATCTGCTCTCAACGTTTACTTCAAAGAAAACTGAGTGCTCTATTGCGATGAATCTGCTCGTAAGAGGAATGAAGAAGTTTTTCAAGACAGTTTCTGAAATAATACTCTACAAAGACAACATATGCACCATGGACGCATGCAGGTTCGTGTCTCAAAGAAATTCAGGGACCATGAACACAAAGACTTCTCCTGGTCTTCCTGCTACATGCCGTACATCAACAGAAAGGAAGTAAAAGTATTGTACTATTGTTTTTCGTTTCACTCTTAAATTGTTGGTCAAATATACCAATATTGGTATACGTTAGGAAAACGATCTTTTGTCGACCACTAATGACCAGGGCCAAAATGCAACTCACCACAACCCCTGTTGGGCTCAGAGAATTCGATGCAGTGAGAATTGGGATGAACTCGGTTTCGAGGATTGCAGTATCATTTCTTAATCAATCACTCCAGTACATTATCACATTACCAATTAGATCTCTTTTGAGGCTTTAGGCTCCCAATGTGGTACACCTTGGGTTCGGGATTATTTCGTAAGGTAGTTTCAGAGGTCGAGTGATGCAGGTTTGGTAGAGCGCGTAGAATTTGATTTCCCTGGATTGAGGAAATTAGCTGAAATGTAATAGAAACTTACTGAACGACGTGTAAAAACATCTCAAGTAGAGAAATTCCGAGATATCCAGTACCATGGTCGTTTTCTTTCAAGGTAGTCCCACTGAGGAGAACATTCATAGCAAGTCCGCCCTAAAACTTCAACAAACGTGATGATCCTAACAAGCGATCTCCATCACCAACCAACCCTCAGAACTGCAAGGTTCACTTCAAATGCTTCCGGAACAGCAGTTTCAAACAGAGTTGGCTGGATTTCGTGCAAGAAGTCCAGGGTATCATAAAAAACTCATTGAGTAAGGCCAAGGAGAAGTGCATGGAGGGAAATATTTCGTAAAGCCAAATGCCGTGATATTCGTTTCTAGAAAGCTGTAATCAACTTCCGTCATAAATTCAAGGAGTGTTGAGCTGAATTGATGCGATAAGGTTGGCAAATTAAAGTTTCATCTCTTCGGACGGATCTCCACAAAAAGCATCAACTCCCGCTATCTCATATTCAACCAATGGGGAAGGTGGTGCCTGGTGGTCATAGAGACCCCTGTACGCCAAATTCAGGAACGTTTGAGCTCGGAGCTCAGGCCTCACGCCCCCGGGCCCCTGGAGTTACGAAGTACAACAAACAAATAATCCCGCACCGGCTTCTTCTCTTTCTTCCCAACTTCTTCCCATTCCTTTCGAGCCCATCTACTGTTAATTCGCCTCTTCGTCTGTATCATTGAACGATCCAGCAATCACGCCCGGCGGCATTGAATAATCGCGACTGAGACGAAATGCACGCGTCGAGCTTCACCAGCAGCTTGATTGCTGCGGCTGCTCTTGTTTATAGCAGCCAGGTCTCTGCAGTTCCTGCACTCCCACGAGCAGGTAGCCATTTACTGGGCGGAATTGATATATTTAAGAAAGTTAATTCTGTCAATAGTCACCGAAGACGGTCTAGATCCCTGGGTTTCTGTCGATGCCAGCGGAAGCCCTGTTGCTACCATAACACCCGTTCTCACGACTGTGAGCGGCGTAGCCACCACGATTTCTGCTGCCCCAGCAAGCCTGACGGCCACAACTACAAGCCAAAGCGATAATGCGCCCTCAACTACTTCTGGCAGTACAGGTCCTACATCAACCGGCGGAGGATCGTTCCAGGTCTGCCATAACATGGATGGTGATTTCGCACCTTTCTGCAAACCGGACAATGGATCAAGCGTCTACGTTGGGGAGACATATTATGGTATGTAGGAAGCATCTGCACACGAAATACTCTCTAACAGCTTCTAGTGACTTGGGACACCAATTTCTTCGCCGAAAAGAATGCCACTGTTATTGTACTGGCAAATTATGTCAACCAAACAGGAGGCGTTCAAGCTTTCGCGTCGAAAATCACAGTGAATGCATATGGATTTATCTCATGGACTATCGACAGTGCTTGGCTGCAGGGTCTCAGCTCCAATAACCTCACGCTGTTTATCAACCCCTTGAACCCAATTGCCAACGAGCCAACAAGCTTCACAGGCCCGACTCTCCAAGTCACCAACCGACCAGCTGAATACTACCGCCAGCCACAGACCCAGGCACCAAAAGGGCAATCTCTCTACATTGCTCTACCAACTGTTTTCGGCTTCATCATTCTCTGCGTCTGCGGAGGTTACATCATCAACCGCAAGCACCGAAAGATCGGTCTTGGAAACGTTATGGGTCGACGAAAGGGATACGGAGTTGGAAAATCTCGAACACAAAGACTTGGATTAGGAAAGAAGAAGTCGGGAGCAATCAGACTGCAAGACCAAGATTTGGCTGCTGGCCCTCAATACAGAGATGGACCGGCGGTGCATGATGATGGATACGGAGCTGGACGTGCTAGAGCGGACTCAGATGCGTTGGGTAGTTTGGCGAGTACACCTACAGAGGAGCGAACAAACTATTTCCGGGACGAGCTGCACAGGCAAGAGCAGGCGAAATATTAGCGGATTTGCCTAAATTCATAGACTGTTGAGAAGACTTGATCTTATTGTACATAGCTGTGGCGTTCGGTGCTAGGCATATGATTACAAACAGTTGTATCTATATTGCCGGAAGTATTGTATCAAGAGCTTCACATAAAAAGCACGATCATTCCACCACTGTCTAAGCTTTCAGCTAATATCTTTGTCCAAATCTCCTCAGCTAGGTCCATCAAATATCATATTAAATTATCTTACCCCTTCCACCCTCACAAACACCACACCAAACTCCCTCCCTCCCCTAATTCGCCTTCCTCCACTTAACCCACCGATGCAACCTCTCCTCATACCCAACATCAGGCCCCATATGCCCCTCCCTCCAACAATTCGCACAGTACAAATCGCCGTCACACCCCTGACACCTAATCGTAGCATCATCCTGACAAATAACACACCAACTCTCAATCTCCTCATCAGTGATTCCCTTCCTCCATCCTTCTTTCACTTCTTTACTGATGGGCTTGCTAGTTGGTGCTGAAGGGAGTCCTAGGGGGTCTTGGGAGGAGCTAGATGAAGGGCCTTTAAGGGCGGCCATTCGGGAGAGGAGGGCAGTTTCGAAGTCGAGGGATTTTTTGGTGCGGAGGGTTTGTTGAGGTAGTGGGTCTGGGAGGGTGGAGGGCGCGGAGGGGAGGGAGAAGGATGGGTCTTCTCCTTCCTCTCCTTCTGCTCTAGGCGCAGAAGAATCGTTCCCGTCTTCTCGATCAGGAGAAGGAACGCGAACAAGCTTCGCCTCATCCATAAAGCGCGCTATCACCTCTTGCACTTCCCGGGATTCATCTTTCAGCCCTCCTCTCTTTTTTGCCTTCTCCTCCACCTTATTAGCCCCTTCTTTCCCATCCTCGTTTCCCCGCTCTTCACCCCGGTCATCATCATCATCATCATCACCATCATCATCATCAAGAGCGAAAACAGACATATCGAGATCCCTCGTTAGATAGCCTGCTCCATCACCACCACTACTAGTTTTCTTCTTCTCTTCAGACTTCGGATCAGAACTCGTGATATCATCATTCCCACCGTTATCATTATCAGCAGAAGTAAATAAAATACCCCTCGCCTCCTCCAATAACCTTCCCATCTCCCCCTCATCCTCAGGCTTCACTTCCGCCCATTCTTCACCTCCTAGATCAGCTAGCAGCTCGTCGAGCGTTTTGTCATCAAGCGCTACTTGGTCTAATATCGGATCTGTTTCCTGTTCTTGTTCTTGGTCTAGTGAACCTGGCGATAAGAATGAAGATGTAGAAGGGACCTGTGACGACGCTGCTTTCTTGGGATTTCTTGATGGAGTTTGAGATGCTGATGCTGATGCTGGGGCTCGTGAAGGCGACGGAGACGGAGACGGTGACGGTGAAGAAGTTCCATTCCGGAGACTTCGAAGCCTTGCGCTAAGATCTACTTCCGGGTTTGCTTCTTTTGGGGTTTTGGTGATGGAGGGTCTACGATTTTTGATTAGCATGTGCACGTGGTGAAGGCTAGCCTATTTTACGTTTGAGAGGAGTCGAGACTTATTGTCGATTTTTTGAGAGCGTTCAAGCGGTCTAGGAGATGTTGATCGTAGGAGGGTGGGGAATCCATCGTGGATTTCTTGGAATTTTTTGGAGCGTGATGTGCGAGTGAGTGAGAGTGAGCTACTTAGTTGTGGTTTTGAGGTGAGCTTGAGGTCGCCTAGCGTCGTGATTTACGCGAGGCTGGTTTTCAGCCTTGTGTTATGATTTAATGCTAAGTGGTTCATTTTGGCACAACTGGAGTGTGAATAGTAACAGGGAGATACACAGCAGTGCACTTAGAGGAATTGCGCTACATTTCTTGGGTGCCCTTCCTTCACTGTGGAAGGTGTCGCTCATAGTTGATCTAATTCCAATAGCCGAACACTTAGGTTTACAGACTATTTCTCAAATTTCTAAACAACTTTCATCGTCTCTTTGTTTCTATATATTAAACTTGTCAATGGACAGCTTTGAGACTAGAAGGCAAACTCTACACGCTGCAGCAATCGCGACTTTGGGGGATGCAATGAAGGGGTGCATCGTAGACATACTTCTGGCACGTTAATTGATGGAAGCAAGTGCTTGATGTGTAAGGCTTTCAGGTTGCGTTAACACAACAAATCCGAGAATAGGTGAGTTATATCTGAGACTCATATTACGAAGTAGAACTTAACTATAGGTTTAGCTATAGTATGCGACCTTGAAGACTTCTCGTCTTGCAGCTCAGGGGAAACCAATGCTTCGTTCACGTCTCACCACCAACTGAGCAAGACTGGGTATTCTCAGAAAACCGACCCCTCCCCCAACACACATGAATACTTTTGGAGGTGCAGTTGAGAAGATACTCGTTTCCTATGATTTAACTTCTTAGCATGTGCCCATAACTTTATTCAAAAGGTGGTTTGGAAAATGTATGAAGTCTTTCAGAGAGAAGATTATGTTTCATCACGACTGAGTGTTATATCTATGGCATCATCTCGCAGCAAGCTGCAATCACCAGAGGAACACTGCTGCGTAGAAAGTCTGTGGCATCATTTCACAGCAAGCTGTGATAGTCAAGAACCTTCTAGCCAGTTTCAGACTAAGGATGACGATACTATGGTTTTCATCATATGACTTCGACGATAATAGAAAATAGTTTATCATACGTACCTAGTTTGTTTAGACCGTCCGCCTCATGTTGGGTGGAGAAGGCCTCATACCCGAGGCCAGATTTTCGTCATCTTCGAAATGTTCGAGGCCATGACAATGTTCAATCGTCATCATAAGAGATTCTTCTTCTCTGCGAAGCCTGAGTAGGAGCTGAAGCCGCACCGCTATCCATCTCATCGTAATCCAAATTCCCAACACCAGTCTCCACTTTATCCCAGGTCCGTTTCCTCAAATCTGGCTTGACAGTTTGCTTGAAGTATCCCTTCTGGACAGCCATATCTCTCTTCTTCTGCTTCTTACTCTTCTTCTTGTTGGACATTTTCTCGTTCACAGGAGGAGTCAGCGTATCGGCAGGGCTCTCCTCGAGTTCTCCATCTTCAATCTCTCCTTCATCAGCAGCAGTTTCAGCTTTAGATTTTGGCGTGTCGTTCCCTCCATTCTCTACGATATGTCGTCGTTCTCGTAAAAGAGTTTCGATTTCTGAATGTCTGAAGATTGCAATCTGCAAACGGAATTAGCATCCAGCCTTGCAATCCAGCTTCAGGCAGCTTCCAAAACTCACCTGCTCATCCGTCAAAGTGCGCTTCACCCCATCTGCATACCAACCTAACCCATCATCTTCCTCCTCTTCTTCCCACTCCTCTTCCCATTCCTCTTCGGTATATTCCTCTTCTACAGGACCGAGGAAGTAGTGTGAGAAATGACCCACCACTGGTGCCGAGAAATGCGTGGCGTGGAAAGATGAAAGGTCTTCCTAGCAATTTGTTAGCAGTTGTTGCGCAGTTATGGGGAGCTACTGACCTGCGAGATATCCACCGCAGCCATGGCTGCGTTGAGTGTCGCGCTGGGAAAGGTTGCAGCTCCAAAGCGTTTTTGCGTTCCTTGTAGAAGCTACTCCGGTGGGCGAAAAAGGCCATTTATGTAGAACGCGATATCACGTGCAAGCGAAGTGTTGCATGAGGAGAGCCAAGTATTAGTCCTTGTAAGGATCGACTGCTGTTGCCTCGGTGCTTGTACCTAGGTAGAAGCTCGACCCCTTTTACAAAGCATTTTGCGTGTTTTGCAGGTTGTAATAAATCCGCTTTATTATAATCATCGGTAAATTTGTTGATGAAAGCTCAGGACCCAAATTAAATCCATATCCGGCTCGATGTATGCATTAGACCATTATCAGTACAGACGCCTATATACATATTTTCATTTATGGAAATCCAATGTCCTTTTCTGCCAAACACCGTTCCCCAGACCTCACAACAAATAAAACTTATGCCCTATGAATAAAACTGGCTCTTCTGAAAACTTTCGACAGTCATATCTCCGGCCTTCCCTACAACGGATGGAGCCTTTGCGCTTTGGCTTGTCAGGCTATTCGTCCGACTTCCGCTTTGGCTGGCACTTTTTATTTCTGCAATTGGCGCTCCTGGTCTTCTCGCAACTTCCAGATATACTCCTGGTAAGTAGCCCATTCGCCCATCTCTGGCTCGACACCTCCACCATTCACTTGGGTTACCCATTGGGTCGCTCTTGCTTAGTACCGCCACTAAATCTCCTTTCTTCACCTCCAAATCAACACCTTGGACAGCAGCTCCAGTCTCTGGCGTAAAGTCGTATAACACTCGGCAGAAGTCGAGCTTCGAGGGGTCGATTTGTACAATGGGTTGACCATCCGGTCCTATTTGGCCACCAGCAGCCATTCTCCGCCTCTCCTCCTCTTCTTGGGAGGCTGCAAGCGCTTTTATGAGCTTGCCCATTAAATATGGCAGACCAAATGCAGCTGCTAGGAAAAAAAGAAAGGGTTTCTTGCTTGGTCGTGGTTGCTGAACGGATGTGCCGTCTGGGAGAAGTTTTCTGCCTTCAAATGAGGCAAAAGCGCTGGGTGTGAGAGAAGTAGCATCTGCTGGAGGAGGTCGTCCTGTAATCTTCGCAAATAGTGTCCGTAGCCATCGGAGCAGGGTAAAGATGCCTAATATGGAACCAAGGGTATTTCTTAGATTTCCGAACTGTTCTGCGACAGATACCATTGCTATTCCTGTTAGTTTCAAAAGGCTAAAAACACAGCGTTTTCGACGTACCAAAAAAGCTAGAATGAGTGGCCATGTATGTACTTTCAAGCATTTGAGCGAATCCACCAAAAGCACCCACTATGCTCTCTATAATCTGGAATGTCGCCTGTGTACTCTGAGTAAACCCGTGGGTTAAACTCTGTGGGTCGTTGGGATTTGGCATCCCTCCCATCCCACCATACATGCCGCCCATACCACCACCATACATCGAGCCATAACCTCCCATTCCACCGTACATCCCACCCATGCCACCATACCCCATCCCACCCATCCTGTTGTATGGCGAGGAGTATGTTGACCCTATTCCACCGTATGGCGATCCCATAGCACCCATACCAGCGGCTCCGTACGGCGAGTATGCGGACGCATTTCTATTCACAGCAGAGGCGAGACTCGACGGCCTCTCTGGTATCGCGGGCGCACTTGAAGGCGAAGTGAAAGATGTGGTAGAGGATGATGCCGGATTTGATAATGAGTTTCCCGACGTGGAAGCTGTTGCAGATGATAGAGCTGTAAGTCAAAGGAGTCAGTATTCACTCCTTCTCAAAGCCATTATCACGAGCTTGGGAAAATAACAAACCTGCGCTGGCGCCGGCCGCTCCACCCCTTTCCCACGGCTTTGGTGGCGAAACAGTCGCCATATTATTTATCGCGTACGGCCTCTACCTCTGTCGCCTAACTCGCCCTCCGCAGAGCTTATCGTTCGCGACGTTGTAGCTGGTGTTGCTGGAATTGATGAGGTTGTGGTCGCTAGCTTGTGATGAAATCCAAAAGCCGAGTAGATACCCGTAAGCGGGGTCTGGTTGAATAGAAAACCCGGTACTACAGCAACTCCAAAAAAAATTAGAAGGCAAAATTGTGAAGCTTCGTATATCAAATTACCGGTTGTTTGAAATTCGGTGCTTTGTTTTCGAATAGAGATGCTACATCTCGAATTACTCATGGAGGTTGGTACCCATGCCGAACCTCGGTTGAGGCCCGTGAGGATGATCGTTTCCGGCCACCGTACTAATCCTTTTCAGTCAATCAACGCCACTTTCGACTCATAACATTTTGTGAACTTCTCACTGATGCAAATTAAAACTAAACGGGATGGGTGTTAATTTAACTTGAAATTACTATCTGTTATACTCCATTGCTCTTTTATTTACTTAAGCTCAGCAAAAGCCTTCGCCGACTTCATAAACTCCTCCCAAGTGGTCAGCTTGTCAACGAGAATTTCGTGAGACTCCTTCAAGTCGGCACCGAAATAGTAGCCATACTCATTCATAAGTCTCATATTCTGCAGCAAATCCTCGGCACTCTCATCTGACATGCCCGTCTTCATAAGAATTCCCTTGAAGACTTCATGTGGAAGTTCCACTCCCTTAGCGGTCTTTCCTGCCTCAGGGAAGGTGTCCTTGAACTGCTTGACTATTTCATCAAGGGTGTAGTAATCTGTGGCACCGTAGATCCTCTTTCCCAATGTCTGTTCACGGTGAAGCAAGATACCTTTGACGAACTTTCCGGTATCCTCAACTGTGGCAAGTAGAGGAACGTGGGTAGTTGTTGGAATTGGAAGGCTCAGCGCCCAGTCATTGTTGGGAGGAATTTGGCGAAACATTCCGCCGGGAAGATTTGACATATAAAACCCAGGAAGGAAGAAAGTGGCCGGAAGACCAATGGATCTGATGTAATCTTCGACATGAGCCTTGGAGTCAAAATGTTTAACGCCAGAAAGAGCTCCCTTGGAGACTAGATATGTTAGTCGTGAATCTCCGTAATAATTCGAGATACTGACGCTTGTTAACATCCAGTAAACTACTCCAGACGTAATGCTGGACACCGGCCTCCTATTTTCAAAAATTTTTATTAGCCAACTAATCCTGAACGTCATGGTCATCTCTCCAATACCTTTGCAGCATCGGCCATGGTTTTTCCTTGCTTCATTTCCACTTCTGCACTTGCGCTCTCCCAATAGTTGGTCACCGCAAAAACAGCATAGGCACCCTTGATAGCCGCTTTAACAGAATCGGCATCGTTGATATTGGCCTGATATCATGTCAGTATCTTTGATGAAGTGGACTTCTGAGTATTGACTCACGGCAATGGTCTCAGCTCCAAGTGATTCTAGAGCTTTTGCGGAAGGCTTGTTGACGTCACGAGTAACACCTCGCACCGTCCAGCTATCCCTCAATTTTGCATCGCCGAGGATGTTTTTCACCACGGAACCTCCTTGAGCTCCAGTGGCACCGAAAACAACGAGAACTTTCTTGGCGGCCATTGCAAGGTTGTTGGAATCGGGAGCTGGGAAATTCGAAAGCTTGAAAGTTGGGTGGAAAGGTGAGAATCTGAGAGTAGTATGAGGCGGATGAGAGATCTTGAGATGATGGTGTGAGAATGAATGGGCGAGGACTGTTACTTATACTTGTTTGATGCCTCTTCCCCTCACATCCCAAAATGGTTAGGATTGGTCCAACAAAGACTTCTCGTCTAGCGAGGTGTGAACGCCACTAGACGCCTACTGTACCTAGACATTCCGCTCTATCAGTGCATTTAGTGTCCTCCACCCAAGTATGAGTGCGTCACTGCTAGTGGCTACTGCATAAAACTTTCGAATGAGCAGAAGATGTAACCAGTTTGCAAGCATCCAGAACACGATGCACGATGCTGACAAAGTAGTCAGGGAAAGTCTCCGGAGGCTCTTTGCATTGACACAGAGAAGGTCAGTCGGAAGTTAAAGGCCGAAGAAACGATACCGTGTGAGCAAATAGGAATTCACCGCCAAACTCGCAACATGAATATGTCGGAAGCCGCGTCGGTCCCCACAGGTTGCGAGAGGGCGATTGATCATTGATTGGTGGCATATGTAAGGTAGCAACTCGGAGCTGCAACTCTCGAGCGATGCCGAGTACTGGGAAAGCCACTTTATAAGCATAATGTTGGTGCCAGAAAGTCGCCGTAAAAGTGCGCGATTGGCTGCGGACACGGAAGTTGTGGGCCAAGATTAATAAATGACGACTTAGCTATCCAGCCCTATCCTTCTGGCGCTTCTCATGACGCATGTCACGCACCGCGGAGGTTACATGTACATAGGTATTTCAACTCCAAATCTAAACTCCATGGACAATTATATTGGCGACTATTACTGCCTTCAGAGTGCAGAGTATTGCTAAGCTGAGTCTTCGTCAGCCAGCCTCCATACCATTTTGTATCGTGAAGGAGAGTGGGGGCTAGAAAATGCTACCAGTTCTCAACACCATGAAGTTTTGATACTACACTGTCCACTTCGTGTTCCTCTTCTGAGCCTCTCGAGCCTTCACATCCATTATCAATTCAGCAGACCAAGGTGGCGGAGTTTGGATTAAGTGGAGCCTTCGACTCTCAGTTCGGATTTGAAAGAAACTGGACTGGGCGTCCTCGATTCTCACTGGCAACAGGCTTCCACGCGACTTCCGATGACAGCTTCCAGAACCTTTCAGATGGTAAACATTGCTCCTACGACTACGACTACGACATGGATTGCACCGCCGGATCCATATATATGAACACGGATTCGACATTTACAGAAAGGAGTGGGCAAAATAGCCATAAGTTTCGACACAGCGGGCCCGGTTTCCGCATCGCCATTTTCACCAAAGCCATCCCAACAACCACGAAGAGCTTCAGTCAAGCTGCTGCGCGAAGTGGAACCTTCAGTCTCATTTATCGTGGAGATGACCTCATATTGGGGGCTCTTCGTGATTTTCGTCAAATTTAGAACGGCCTCCTGTACGTAAGCGCCCGCAGGTCGCGTCCAGCGCGACTCTCGTTTCAGCAGCAAGCGATCGCTTGTTCAACCAGCAATCTTCGAAGGATTCCAAGGGGTTATGCATATTTCTTAGCCTAAGGAAATTTCTCATCAGCCCTTAACTCGTGATGTTGGTGGCGCAGCCTGCGGGCGTTCCCACAGGTTGAACCAGTTCTTTGGAAGCAGAGCCCAGTGACTGTGCCGCTGATGGGAGGGCAAGTAGCCGACCCGATGTTTGACGTTGAGGAAGTCATTCGACGAGAGTCAACCAGAAATGATGCGATTCCTGTTGGACGGGTCCAGGACCGACCAATGGGTTTATTTCAGCGGCGTCTTTTCAGCCCCAGCCTAGGTATCTTCAGAAGTACCGAAGATGCTATTGTTAAAACCTCTATATGGACCTTCCGTATACGGACCACGGTACATTGGCGCTTAGATGCCCGTCGGCACTTTGGTTTTAAGGTCAGTTTCTCGCACAAGAATATTCCTTCAGATGCTTCACGTACTGCTCCAGATGCTTAATTCTCTCTCCATTTTCTCGAGCACTTGGTCTCGATCACGATAATAAGTTCTCATACTTTGATCACCCGTGGCTGGGCCCGCAATCATGTCAAGATCTTTCCACCATAATACTACAACTTTTGGGAGAACAGATTGGAGCGCCAGCAAACCCACCTTACAAAGCTCGACCACAGGGGGTTCAGGTCCTTCCAGCAAGGACCCTGCTGCTATTACTTCAACATGGGGAATTGGGTGGTGGACACCTGCTTTGATGATCCTCTGCTACGTCTTGGGTGAGAACTTCTTGAGTCTCATTGATTTGGCATCAAGCTGATTCCAACATGTAGCGCTACTTATTGCTATTGCTCATCTCCTGTTATTTCGGTTCATTGATGGAAAGCAAGCAGATGGACCTCAAGAAGTAGTATCTCAAACATTCGTCGCCACTGCTTCAAATGTTTTAGCCAATGCTTTCGGGATTTGTTTAAGAAGCGCCTTGGGTATCGCCTTTGTTCAACATCTTTGGCGCCTACTTCGAGCTTCGGCCATGAAAGTATCCACGATTGAAGATCTGTTTTCCGTTCGATCGAATCCATTCCTGCTTTTCAAGATAGCCGTGCTGAGAGCTGCTCCTGTGCTCTGTGTTTGTGTGATCATTGTGTTGGGGTCCCAAGTCGCTACCTCGTTCCCACCAGGTGCCATTAATGTCGTTACGAGCCAGCAAACCTCCTTTAGTACAGTAGGAATTCCGTTTTTCAATGCTTCTTTTGTAAGTCGCTGTCCCGATATCTTCTGTCTGCCTTTAAATCAACTAATAGGGACAATTAGATGGGAAACGGCTCTGGAGTTGATGCGAGTGCGTACTCTTTTACTACAATTGACCCCGACGTTGGAGATGGGGGCTTCGTTCCACAGTTAGTGCTCCTTTGTCAAAAAAGGCTGCTGAGAAGCTGACCTGTATTGAATAGCAATTTCGACGGCTTCAAGGGTAGTAATTTGATCACTCGGATTGCACGGCAAGTTCTTATATCTGGAGAAGCTCTAGATATGGTTTCGCCATGCGGGGTAAATTGCTCCTATGTTATGGAGTTTGAAGGACCGTGGATTGAATGTGAAAATTCCTCGTCGACTTTTGTCTTCCAAAGTAACGCCACAAACGATGTCAGGTCTAATAACTTTACTATATACGATGGCCAATGGTTTGCACCTTCTAATGCCGATTCGGCACGAATCTTTTATAATGGGACATATACTTTGGCCAATTTCAGCGCCTCATTCCTGACTCCTATATCAATAAATTACACGGTCGATAGCTTCGGGGAGAAGAACGCTACCGCGAATATACAGAAGGAAATTATCACTTGTTCTCCTGCTAGAGCAGCCTTCACTGTCAACAATACGTACACAAACAATATCCTCAACAGAACTTATTCCGCAAATCCGATTTCAAAACTCATTAATTTGGCTCTTTTGACGCATGAAGGTGTGGTCCCAGTCCCAGGCCTCGTCACTCTCAATGACACATTCGGTACACAACCAGCGAACTGGACAGAAACGACACAAACATACTACCGCGACATGAACATAATGGCGATTTTCGATTCAGTGCTGTCCTGGGTAGACGGCTCCTTTGTCGGATACCTTGCCGCCTCGCAAGAAGTTGGCAATCTCCCCAAGAATCAAACAACAGCTATTGACCTCACGACCCCAAGCTGGGAGGACATCGTCTCCACCTCCGCCTTGGGGGTTTCGCACAGTTCAGGAGCAGTAGACAATCCTTTGAACATAGTGGACAGCACGCGCTTCAACAACAACTTCGGCCAATACGATGCCTTCAACTCCTCCGGGCCCCAATTCAACGTCACTCAAGACCTCCTCAACGACTACCTCTTCCAGATGACTTCATCCCTCATGGTAGCATACAGAAACTGGAACACAACAGCCAATGCGACAGTCTTCACACCCACCAATATCTACTCATTCAACCAACCCCTCTCCCTCATCCTCCCCTACTTCCTCACACTAGCCGTCTCCTTCCCCTTCATGATCCTTGGCAGCATAGCACTGATACGAAACGGCGTCTCAGCCAATGACGGCTTCATCCAGCTAATTGCCACCTCTACCGGCAGCGCCGCACTCGATAACGCCGCTGCAGGCGCATGTTTAGGTGGCAGCGAGAGCGTGCCGCGGGAACTCAAAGACCTGAAGATTCGTTTTGGGGAGTTGATTGGAAGGGATGATGTGGATGTTAAAAGGGCTGGGTTTGGAATTGAGGAGGAAATTGTTCCGCTAACGAAGGGTGCTACTTATGGGATAGCGAAATGGATATGATATTTTAATACTTTAATACGTTTCCTCAATCCACCTAGCTTCCGCTGTGCCCATCCATTTACCCAAAGCCAGCCGTCTCGGGACAGCCGGATTTAATCGTCAGGCTTTATATCAACCAAGCTATTTAAATGTTGTGAGAGATACTCACACGAAGAGATGTACTCATGCATGGAGAGGAGAGGCACTCGCACGAGGTGATGCATTTATAATCTCCTAAGGAGAGGAAATCAGACACGGAAAAAAGTACTCATCGTAGGAGAGAAATCGATTGATTTACAATTTCACACAAGGAGAGGTATTCGTACGAGCAATGGTACACTCATAATTTATGATGAATGGATTCTCATGGGTTGGAGGTTAAAATATGGCGGTGCAATATGACTATTCGGAGACACATGGTACTCAAAGAAATCGTCCAAGTCTCTTTGTTACTAGTCCCCTGGAGAAGATACCTATATCTTCCAGTTCGTATAAATCTGAAGATGTGAAGTCTGAAGGTGTGGAAGTGAGTACCAAAGCGACTCAAGTGAGGCCCTGAACAGTAGTGCCCCAGAACTGTACTCAATATACATCAAACAAGGTTCTCAGTATTTAAGTCTCCGGTATTTATCTCTACTAACCAACTGTAATGTATACTAACGGGATTTGACTTTGTCTCAACCGTTTTTAGGAGTCTAATTTCTCAACACCCCACAGGAGCCCATCATCTCATATATCTAAAGACTCCCTCACAAAATAAAGGTATTCCCGAATCCAATTTTCCATATGTTGAATCTTTATGGGCTTGTATAAAATGCATCTTAAAGAGAGACGATAGTCTTTTTTCAAACAATGAAATAAACTAAGGAACACAAAGGCGATTATTTTTGAGGGGAAAGATGGAGTCATTTGACGGAAGCGACTCCTCCACTTCACCGCTTTCTAACTGGAAATCGAACAACCAATAAAATAATAAATATCCGAAAACAATAAAAAACACGAATACAAATTTCGTAATACCTTACAAAACATCAACAAGCACTTCAGGAGTCGGGATGCAAACTCACATGACAAATAACAGTGATAAACCAGGGATAAATGTGTTTTAAAAACGAACACTTCTAGGGATTTGAATTTATTCTAGTATTCCTCTCTATTATTGATGGAATTTACGATAATCAAAGGATTCGTATTTAGGAACTAGCAGGAATCGGAAGGATGGTGCGAAGGAGTGTAAGTCTTAGATGTTTAAAAATAGAATACATCACAGGGATTTGGCGCAGCAACACAGTTTAACAAAATGCATCACTTTTTCACCACCAGCTTCACCACCCATCATTAAGGACATCACATTAATCCCGCGAGCACTTTTCATATATAGAAAAGCATTCTATTTGTTTCTATTGTACACCGAACCCATAGGCCAGCCTTCTGTATAAGCATGTAGCCTCTGCTATAATGTAGTTCCCGACCGAGCCTCCCATAATAGGCCGCGAAGCAGCAAAGTATAATACAAGAATTGATTTTGACCAACCAGCCATGTTCGATCTCTAGGATTGAAGTGGAGATGGAGTACAGAGCATCCAAAGACAACCTTGCCTGTTACCTATCCTAAAAGCGCAAACGAAGCCTTGCAAAGGCTAGGTAGGTCCTTACAGTAGTATTAAAGTGAGATTTAAGTGACTTGGAAATTGGAGGTAAGTTTTTCGGAGGAAGCCGAGCACACGGTACTGATGTCGTTCGCACTGATGCTTGTTGGGAACTCGGTGTTGTCTGGAAGCACTTGAATGTGAATTGTCGAGGAGCTTGATTCGAAAACGACGGCCAGCTTCATAGTATTTGACGTAGGTCGCACAATGTAATCAGAATCTCCAGCTGGCTTGTTCGTATGCAAGGTCGATTTCAAGAAGGTTGAGCCAGAATTGAGTGCTTCTGCAATGTCGAATTCGCCACATCCAGATTCCCAGCAAGAACAGTCGGCATCTCCATATTGAAGCGTGCGTGGAATCTGAGCATTAAGCATCCACTAAACACGGTTAGCATAGAAAGGCCTCAGTTTATATTAAAGATTTTGAAACATTGATAAAAAATAAAAATAAAAATAAAAATATAGGCGGGCTCTTACAATTGCAGGCATGTCACCATTGAACCCTGTCTTTCCGTCTGAAGGCATCGAGTACTCGATCATGAAGACCTTGTCAGCGCCGTCAAATCCGTCTATCTCCGGTTAGCAGGCGTTCGTCTAAGCAACAGGTCATAACTTACGATGTGTAACACTACCGGGTCGGGTGTATCCACAGCCACCATCACTGCAGTCCTTCCCGGACATTACAACAATTTCAACGTCAGAGGTAAGCAGTGTATCAGCTAGGATTTGCGGGGAAGATGCACCCCCAGTACCAGCAGAATTGGCATAAGCTAACGAAGCACCAAACTTGCTACAACTGAGGTCAGATCGCATTCGAATCTCATTGGAATGTTTGGGGTAACACACTAGTCGAAAACTCCAGATCCTTGGCCACCATAGTTTCCCAGAAATGCTAGGTTATCCAGAGTCTGGGAAGCTGAGTTATAGTATCCAATTCGGTTATAGGTGCCAGCGCCACCAGTACTGGGGCTAGCAGGTGCTGGTTCGGGACTCTTCGCGGGGGCAGCTTGAGCAGTGGTTTTCGCAGCTGGCGCTGGAGCAGGTGCAGGGGCAGGATCTAAGCGCGTTAGTATTTGTGTAAATAGGTCGGCTAGGACGTGAATAACTGACTTGCATTGGCAGGTTGCGGTGTTGCAGCAGCAACGTAGTTGGGATTGGACCAGGAGACTAGTTTCCCATCGATGACTGCAGAAATGAATGGTGGCTGGCCATCTCGTTCTTGCTCTTGGTGAGCGGGCTCGCTGCGCGGTCGGTTGTGAAGATGCCTGTGATGGCTGCCGTGGGCACGTTCCTGTAGCACAGGTTCTTCCCGCTTTTTCGCACTTGAAAGGGTGTAAGCAGCGAATTGCTTTAAGCTAATGGGACCTCGAAAGTGGAACGAAACCTGCAGATAATCTCATTAGCTTTTCATATTCAACTTTGAAGGACCTCGTGCTTTTCGCACAACCCACCTCCTCATCAAGTGGAGCCAAGGGACCGCTGAACGACTTTGGGGTCGAAGAGCAGCTGCCATCCGTGCCCATGTTCGTGATCTGGTTGTACGTCCCAGGCGATCCAACATTGCTATACTTGATCGCCTCCACTGGTTGACAATACCAATTCCCGGCGACTTCCTTAGAACCTGCTGCACACTGGTCCGCGCTGACTGCCGTCAAAGAAAGCAAAATGACCACACCTCCCACGATAATGTTTCGTCTTCCGTGCATTTCGAGATGCGCACGGCTTCTTGAATGAATGAATGAGTGAACGATTTGGGGCCAGCTTTTTCCGTGTATCGTTGGACTTGTGGATGGTCGCAGCTCGCGAAGGATGTCTCCGCGAACAGTGAACAGAAAATAGATTTATACGTTAGGTAGGCGTTTGGTGATTAGGTAGGGATCGAAAAAATGATTGTAAGGACTGTGGTGAGTGGGTGGGTTGGTGAGGGCGCTACTGGTGCATCACTCAAGAGGTGGTGTGAATCGGCTAGGCGCGAGAATGAATGGAAGGGAAGGGGTCACGGCAGTGTTGAGGTTGAGGTTGAGGTTGAAGTTGAGGTCAAGGAAGGTAAAGAACGAAAGGCGAAAAGGCGACACAAACATTATTGCGACAACGCAGTCTTTTTAAGCTGCGAGGGCGAAGGATTTGGAAGGATGGAACGCCAACCCAACATTTAGATTGCAAGGGAAGGCGCAGGTTTGTACAAACGCTTACGACCTAGAATAACACCCGTCGGCGGTTACAAGAGAACACCAACACCACGGCCAACACCCAATTTGGTTACGCGAAGTGACCCGACTTCACTTTTAAACTCGAGCCCTCCCCCAAAAGTATCCGCATCCGCATCTGCATTTTCGTCTACACCTGCATAGGCACAGGGCATAGCCATAGCCATTCAACAACCTTCAACACCCGCAATCCACTTCGCGGCGAAATCACCAGGAGAAGCAGCAACCAAGAAGCACAAAGCAGGAAGCAAGAAAACAAAAAGCAAGACTTGAAATACACCACAAGCCTCTATATCATCGCACTCTAACCCGCCCTTGCGCAAAGTCCAGAAGACACCCACACACCAACACGAACGTCACCAGCACTCTACACCAGGTCACTTGACCCCTTCACAACATGGCTCTCCGTGGTCAAATTGAGAAGATCGAAAAACAAAACACTGCAAGGCACTGTTGAAGAATCGTTGGAACCCATGAAAATTACACTATGTACCCCAGAAGTCAAATATCCACACAAAATTCAATTTCAAGCTCCATCTGCCATCCTATCACGCTTATACAGTCCCACCCATCACAGTCGTCAGGGTGCAAGTGCCCGGCGAAATGTAGCAGCTGCCATCGCTGTTGCCAACGGGAGTGTTGGCATTCAACCAGTAGTTCTGGGTCATGTCGCTGGTGCACTGTTGAGCCTCAGCGCTCTTGATGGACATGTTGTAGTTGTTGCCAGCCGCGTTCATAATGACTGAGACGTCATATCCGCAGCCAGTAGATTGGAAGTTGGCCTCACCCCAAGTGATGGCGAAAGCTCCGCTCTCAGCTATCTCGCTGCAGGCCTGAGCCCATCCGATCTGAGTATTCTCCGCGAAAGCAACCACCTGACTTGCCCCAGGTGCGAGAACGAACGTGAGGGTAGTGTCCTTGGGTGCGAGTGCCGATCCAGAGTTAGCTTGCAGATCTGATCCGACCTTGTTCCAGATGTTGACCGTGATGCTGATCGATTGGGTGTTCGTGAAGGTGTTGGTGTATTTTTGTCCCGAGGCAGATGATACCTTGATTATGTTCGATCCATATGGACTACCATAGTTGCCGACGTAGCTCACTTCACTCCCAGATGATGTCTCGCTTGATCCTCCAAATGCTGTCAGGGCATTAGAAACTCCTACGATGCCGTTGAAGAGTCCGTCGGAGGAAGAACTGCTCGTAGTCTGAGCTGTTGGTGTTGATGTAGAGGTTGGTGCTACGGCAACAGCGGAAGCAGGAGCAGTAGTGGCCTTGGCAACTGCAGAAGCAGCAGTCTTTTCTGCTTGTCCAACAGACCATGCAGATGACCAGTCTATTCCCAAGTCGTCCCAATTAATACTACGCGCGTTGACACTATCCCCAAGTCAGAAATACGCCCTCCAAGTGCAAGTGCAACACTCGGGCTCACTTACTCCTTCTTCTCGTGGACCTGCCGATGCAAGTGCATGTGGGTTGGACCAGCCACGACATTGCCAATCAAGGCTGCCAGCATCAAACCAGAAGCTGCAGAGTTGCGCATTTTGGATATTGGGTATATATGTTGTGGTATGGTGTATTTGATCTAATGATTTCAGGTTCGGACGTCGTGGAAGTTGGAAATAGGAACGAAGTCGTTAAAGTAAGGCCGTTGGGTAAAGGAATGTGAGAGCAGACGTATTGCTCAAGTAGTAATGAACGAGAGTATCGAACTGAATGAGTGACTTTCCACGGCGACCTGAGCCTTCTTGAATCGCGTTGAGGAGGGAAGAGGGATCAAAAGGGAGGCGAAGGGGAGGAGCGCTGAAGTAATCTTTCGGGACTCGTACTTCTCATGGTGGTGTGGGCGGGTTAATTTGGGGGGAATGGCTGCAGAGGCATCCAAGACGCAAGCCAGCGACAGGGGGGAAATTGAGATGAACCAACTCATTAGACATGGGAGGCCCCAAAGCCCACTAAAAACGCGTTCCTGGCGAAAGCCAGACGAGTTCCAGCGACCCGAACGCCCTGAATGGCCAGCCCGAAGCCCTCCTGGCACGCTACGACAGGGGTACAATAGCCACCACCGTGACCACTCCCCACCAAAACACCGCGAAGTTTTAGAGACGTCAAAACCCCTGGAACTACTGGGCCACTCGCTCTCCAGCAGGAATAGGATCTGCTCTGGGCGAGAGGATGATGGATCACGACTCCAGCCTCCAAGAGTGCTTTTGTTTACTGTGAGGCCTGGAGCTTCGTTTCATCTGTTCAGTCTGAGTTGATTCAGTCGAGCCACGACAGAAGGAAAGGTTTTTTGGCCTGTTCAAGCCGGCCGGCACGAGCCCTTTGACGATGGCCGAGAACCTGAAGCAACCGAGCCTGCGATGCCACTTTGGGCAACTTGGCCTCTGGGAAAACAACGTCAAGTTGTCAACCCCTTCGACCACTTAAATTGTCCAATTTCGAAGCTCTGGGGTAAGGATGTTTCCTGTCCAGTGCCGGAATTTCCTGAAGCCAGCATCAAACAGATGGCCTGGCCAGGTGGGAGTGGTGGCATCGGAGATCAAGCTTCGCATCTCCACTCTTTCTTCAAACGAACTTCCTAATGCGACGGCCACTCGGGACGATGCGATTCTTCCGATCTCGCCAACTAAGATTTATTCTGGGGTTATTCGATGCCCATCAAAGAGTCCAGAGCGAAGGCCGCGTATGTTTCATGTTTTTCCTCACGGTCAGATCAGAACGTGCTCCAGCTGTGCGCTGACTGCTGTGTTGTGCATAATTGTTCTCGTGCGCTATTTTTGCTAGACCTAAGAGGGATAAATATGGAGAATCTGCACAATCCTGCTTTTTGTGCTTCGTAGAATAGCACTAATGCTTGTGCTGAGAAAAGTAGTGCAATCAATTTATGCAGCTCGAAAATTTGCTTCCTTGGTGGAAGCCTTGAAGGGCCGAACAACGTATATCCTCGCAGTCACATAATGCGGATTGGACGAGATTCATGACTCTCAGCGTGGGAACTTGTATCTCCCCGGAGCCTTTTTTTTTTTTCTTTGTTATCGGGGGGTTGTTCGACGACAGCCTGTTTCTGATCCTGATCTCGTGGCGACAGATGTGTTGTTTACGTACCTGCAGCTGGCTGGCTGTCCTGCAGGTACGCAGCGTGTGAATTCATCCAGTGGCCGATTCGTAAGATGTCCTCGCCCTAATGGATACGTACTGAAAGGTGGGAATATTTCGTCACCAACGACTCACCGCTCATCAATTCCAACATCCCCAACAATCTTACCTCAAATTTTCACCTAATTTTTCTCTTGTCCTAAGCAGGGCATTCAAGTTTTTCTTCAAGTCGTTTCCGATGATGCAGATGTCGGCCTTATGGCCGCTCGACCGCTACAGGTCATCAAGTTGTTGGTTGGGGTTTTAAGCATACCGGTATCTACCTTCTCCAATAACACTACCGTGGTGTTGGGTTTTGGTGGCTTCCGCGATTTCTTTCCTTAATCGCGAGCGCTTGCGATAAGATTAAAGTTCTCTTCCATCCACCCAGCACCCTGGTGGTAAAGGTCGCCGATTCAAGACCGAAAGAGCGTGTCTTGCGCCTGTTGGTCAAAAAACACTCCCAAGTTGGCAGAGTTTATGACGCATTCGTGTTTTGCGTACTTTTACTTGACTTGATTCGGCATGGGAGATAAACGAATCGAGTCTTGCATCGCCACGTCTTAGATAGGCGTAAGATGAGACAGCAGTGTAGAAGCATAGAATGTACTTCTATAGGATGTTTCACTATACGCTGTGTGTTTGTTCTCGGCTGTCATGGGTTTAGTCTTGTTTGTTTTTTTATGTCTAACGGTCCGTCGCGTTGAAGTTTATGCGTGAAATCTCGTGGGCGCCAAGCGGCGGCGCCGGTGTGCGTCAACTGAGTGAGTCGCGTGATTCAGTTGTTGTCCTGAGTTAGATTCTTCAAATGACAGAGTCAAGTTGGGGAGATTTGAAACTTGAGGCGCTGGCACTTGGTGGTGATTTGAGATTCAGATGCCGTCGATGTTGCCATCTCAACGGCCCAAGTGAACGCAAAATGCACGTTGGAAAGAGCGGTAGCATTGGATACAGTTGAACGATTTGAAAAAAGAAGCATATACAATCTTACATTATGCGCGCAAGATCACTGGGATAAGAAGACATCAGTCAAGTGATTCCTTTGCTTTTGTGCGGAGATTTGAGACTTGATGCAAAACTTCACGGTGATGGGTTAGGTGAATGAATGTCTTCCAAGTTATGTAACGCCCTATCTACAGGAGGATACCAAGAAGCACTTGGATTGGCGGTTTTACAAGGTCGGAGTGTTTGCGGAGTATATTGTGATGACGGGAATGCTGGTGGTTCAAGATCAAGCGATTCATTTAAGCCTGAATACTTTTTATTAATGTTCATCTGATTTTCAGATACTAATCTTAAAAAACTTGGCCTCGAAATGGCCGGGTAAAATCCAGTCAACCTCTAGGAGGACGTCGTCGAAGTCGTACAGAACACTTGACGATCCTTAAATAAATTCTAATTTAAAATACACCACAAATACCTTAATTAAAACGAGAGGATAAATCTATCTATATTCTTCCCTTTCTATAAAACTTCGAGGTAACACAATTCTCATTCTTTGAAGTGTTGTGAGTAAACACCAGGCACGTCAAACGGGAACTGCCGAGGTTCACTACCTGAACAAGAGACAGAACTTCAGCTCTTCCATTATCAATGCACTTGATATCCGCCAAAGGCACAAAGAGTGCATAATCCGTTGCCAAATTCCCACGTTTACGTTTGGCAGATTTGAATCATGCGGTTGAATGAGAGCAAATACCGAGAGCACGATAAACCAGCGACCACGTGAAGCGGTCAGAACGCATGTACTGGTTACTGATTGCGTGCTAATTAGTGACTAAGTGAACTGAATGCAATATTCTACGTTGGTTATGACTTGCATCTGCGTATCTCGATGCATTGATGCGTTGATACGCTGGGCGTTTTCACCAAAAGTGGCAGAGGATTTAATGCGCCGTGCACGTATGTATGTCAAAGAAAACTCCTGGTGGATTCCATGTTACACGAAATTTAGAGAAATTCTAGGTATATGCGCCGCAAGCGTAAATTCCTGCTGGATTTGAAGCTCGTAAGTGAGACAAATTCCTATAACGGAAAATTTTCGTACATATGGGTGAAATATGGATGGAGGTTCCTGGTGGATTTTATGCCCGCAAAACAATACATCAAATTCCTAAATTTTCGTGCGAGATTTTTAGGTAGTCAGTTGGAATTCCTGATGGAGTAAGCCCGTAAGTTTATACGCAAGAGATGGAATTACTGGTCGGTTTGAAACACGTAAGACGCCAACGAACGGTGAGTATCTCCTCGACCATTATGCTCGCAGTATCGCGAACTCGCCTCGATCACTTGAAAATTACTAAATAGCCACCGAGAGAAAAAAAAGAACTAATCTTTTTGACTCAATATAAGATTATAGGCTAGGGTGAGCTAAAATTTTAATCTTTCTTATAATGTCTCACAGTAGGAGAAATATTTGAAGTGTTTAGAGCGGATTCGTGGTACTGTGCACTAAACGGGCGAGGAGATGTACGCAGCAAGTAAAATTCCCTGATGGATTTGAAGCCAGGTATTTCGTAATGTTAAATCAAAGAAATCTCAAAGTCTTAAAGTCGTAAATAGGCATTTCGTACACACTACACAGTAAATAGGCTCACCGCCATCCTCAATCCTTATTCTAAACCATGAGATTAAAGGCATGCGCAGCCGTTACCTACCTAGCACCTGTACGCAAAGCGTTGAAGGGCTTGGGCGCAAGTTGGTGAGGAGGGTTTCAGCCTTCGAAGCATCCTCCATGATGTTGGAGTTTGTAATGTATATCCTCATGTTGTATCGGTTCGCGGTGGCAAGGTTTGTATGCAAGTGAGGCTCGTGGTCACGGAATTTTGGACCTGCATTTAGAATGCAGAAGTGCAGGACATTATCGATGTTCGTTCGTTGACATAAGGTCTAAACTTGACATGCAGGACAACGGCGTTAAGTAATAGGAAGTTATTGTGTTTATTTTTTTCTGGTAGGATCTGAAACTCAACTGTGATCTGGCGGGTAGAGAGAACGTATTGACAGCTCAAAGGCGGTCACATGGGCCTGGATCTCCAGCTGAAGATGCTGAAGCATTGATGCGTTGGCGATTCCAACAAGTGGCTCAGTCTAATGTAGGCGATAGCCAGTAAACGAAAAGATGCATACAAGTCTCCGCCGCTACAGATCTATCCCAAAACGCCAACATATCCCAAAAGTTTCAGCGGAGATCGTACAGGATTAATATGTATTATCCCAGTCTAAAGCATCCTCTATGCCACGGCCTTGGACCCAAATATCTCCTCCTTGCCTAGACCTTTGCCGCGCGATCCAAAGGCTGACTGCTATCGCGGCTTCAGTTTCGTCCAGCCACTTGTCCCCGGTTTCCTGTCTCCATCTCCCGTCACCATTTCCACTGCATCCATTACAGTCCTCATGGACATGAAACTCTGTGATGCTAGATTGGAGGCCTCTTTTCTCGCCCCGATTACGACACCGTCGTCGCCCATCTCATCATTCTCGTGCTCTTGCCATGCATCTTCTGTTAATATTTCCCATTCTTTGTTGTTCATCTCACTGGTGAGCTTGTTTCTGAGTTTGTCAGCAAGCTTCATAGGACTGAGCAACTTCCAGCTACGAATGAATTCCGTCCCTTCAGCACTGCCAAGGAAAGAGTGTGCTGTGCCATGGGAATATCTTCCCATCAGAGGATCAGGATTGGATTTCCTGTCCTCAGCCTCGCTTTCTCGACCTCCATTCTTCGTGGGCGTGGACTGTGCAGATGACGCTCGACTTGGTGCTGGGCGTGGGCGAGATCCGATGAGTAAGTTGTAGAGGTTTCGTCCGATATTGCATACGTCGTCAAAGCTACACTCTTCCCCTACCGGTATGCCCTGGCTCCTGCACACCCAGGCTATGTCATATGCCAGAAGTGTGACAGCTTCTATGAAAAGGGCATATGTTGCTGGATCTTCAGTGGCAAGAATAGGCAGTGGCTTCGCATAATACAGGGGTCGTGGACGAGGTAGGTTTACTGGCTCTGCGTGTCGTGACACAGTTGGGCTTGAATTCGTTGTTTGCCCAGGATTGGTTCCGGGAAACGGTACATCTTGGTACACGTGGGAAGAGGCAAGGGGAAAGATTGTTGGCAAGGGATAATCTCTGTGCGGTAGAGTAATTTCAGCAGGCAGTCGTATTGCTAGATAATGCATGGACAGCATTAAAAGATGAGCAATATTTGACAGGGCGGTTGAGACCTGGGCTGCGCTGGCACCTTCAAGGGATACGTTAGCAGTTGTTGGCATAAAATCAAGGACGAGACTTGCTATTCAGTTCTCTAAGGTCAACGATGCCTACCCGGCCTATTCTGTATTCCTCCAACTCTCCATTCTTCCTTACTCTCCGCAATCCATACAGCTTCGCCGCCTCCCCACAAAGATATGTCCGTGATATGGCTAGGGAGGCGTGAACTTTGTTGTGCTTGTATTTAATCATGCGGGTATATTTCTCAGCATCCTCGAGCTGCCTGGATCTCCTCGCATCTACTCCATTAGAAGCTGAGGCCAACTCGGACTTCCTGCGAGTAAGACTGGCCTTCCTCTTGGCTATATCCTCCCGGGCTTGCTCAATCTTCGCCCTCAGCTCGTCTGCATGTGCGATAATCTGCTGAGTTCTGTCGACCACTTGGCCCGTCTCTGCCCGCAGACTATCCACATAAGCCCGACTTGAAGAGGGCGCAGATGTGTCGTTGGGTCCGCCAGTATTCGAGTTCGCAAGCAAGGCGCTTACTTCTCTGTCGAGGGCGTCCTTCTCAAGGTGTACTCGAGCGGTCTGTACTCGGTATTCGTAGAGTTGGTTGCGCGCATCGGTAGGGCATAGTAGAGGTAGTTTATATCCACCAGTACGGAAGCATATGTCGCACTGGATCTCAGGGCTATGACGATGATTTGGCATGTTGGTATCGAGGAGGGGGAGATGGTTGCTTCGACCAGGTCAAAGAGTATTTGGCAGGTCTCAGTCGTTCAAGCAGATGCATATCGAATAGTATCGCAGGGTGGGCGAAAGATAGAGAGGTCTTATTAGGTGGCCATGTCGTGAATGGAGGTCAAAGTTGGTAGATTCCAGGCAAGGCTGGCTTGGTTTCGAGGCCCTTAAGATCTTATCAAGCGAGATCGGCAATCACCACGTGATACAGTCGTTTGCTAGTAAATCACGTGATGACGCTGCATTTTCGTGTCTTTCGCGTCTTCTCTCTTATTGGAAGCATCGCGACATCACCTGATCACTCCTTTACTTCCTCCAACACATGCAACCATCTAATCTCCTTGTGCACCTTTCAAGACGTTTCTCGGGACCGGAGCTCTGTCGGTTAAGGTCGCCCAAAGCCTTGCCCATTATCATCAAACAAGTGACCGCAGAAGTCCTTCAAGGCCACACCAAATCCCTATTATCCGACCATCATGTCTTCCAATCCCCGCTCTCCACCAAGGACTCCCTTCAAACCCCCTGCTACAGTCAATGGCATAACAAAGCCTCAACGCCAAGAGAACCTCCCGATACCCATAGAAGAAGATGGTGCGACTACTCAACCGCCTCCTCCAAGCAGCCAGCTCTCTCCTCCAGAGGCCGCAGAGGTAGAAGCAGCCATTCTTGTTCCCGCAACACCCAAATCCAAGCCCGCACCTCCGTTATTCAAGGAGCCAGAATCCATACGCCGCAACGGGGTCGAGACCCCTAATCAGCAGCGAAAAGAAGTCGACGGGGACGAGACCGAGGAAGAAGATGAGGGTGCCGCTGACGAGGAAGACTTGGAGGCCGACTTGCCAACTTTTAAATGGGCGGATATCCAACAAGAGTATGTAAATAGACTGAACGAAGTGGATGAAGAAGAAGAGCAGCTCTTGGAGCAGTATGTCGCTTACAGCAATGTTCGTGTTCACACCATTCTATATATTCTCTATTACTGATGACTTGGCAGCTTTTTCAATCGTGGGCTATTGCTGGTGCGGAGCGAACTAACAGTCGAGCAGTAAAGCGGTACGTTGGGTACTATTGCTTGGCGACCTGTTACTGATGGTTTCTTAGGCTCAAGACTCGTGAAAAATATGTGCAGCTTTCGGAAGAGTCTTTGGAGAAGAAGAAAAAGCATCGTATGTATCACACAAATTTTGCTACAAATATACCGCTAAAATTATGCAGATGAAACTGTTGTCAAGGCTTTCCAAGATGCCCTTGATCTATTGGGCGGTCGTTGATAGGTCTCCTTGCCACAAACTGGGGCCTGGTATCACGGAGCATGAATTCGACGTTAATATGAACAAGAGAAGGCAGGCAGGAAAACCACTTATATCCCTCGGCCTTCTTTATTGCATTTTGCTATCTGCTAGGAGTTCGGCGGTGTGGAGACAAAGATAGAAAGAAACCTTTGGTCCTGAGAACATTTTGCTATTTAATTTACAGCAACTCGGAGTTGCCAGAGTAAGGAAAACTATTCGAGGTGCGGAGCGAACCTCGCTATTCACAAAGCCAAGGGGGATATTACGATGCATAGATACGTCTCGCTATTTGTAAGTTATGAAATCTAGAAATATCCTACAAGATACAGAATAAAGTCTGCTATCCAGAAATATCTCTTCTGCCCCGAGGTAGAAAAAACATCCTAAAGCATGAAGCCAGAAGTCATCCCAAGAGCTGCAAACCATTTTCTACAATTACAATCACATTCATACCCAATTATTCACACACAGACTCTGAGGTGGGAGAGATGAGAAATTTAGTGCTATGTCACAGCCCGTAGTTGCTATTTTTAATACCGGTGAAATTCTATAAGTGTTTGTGAATACGTGCTTACTATCAAGTGATGAGCAGTCTATTCTGCTGGTTCCTCCGAAGTTATGCTGCTGAAAATGATTTATGGGGAAAGGGATATGGTGTGTAATGTGCTAGTGCAGGAGAGGAGGTTATCTGAAAATTGTGTGCTGATATGATGTGTGTAGTGGGGAAAGTGTAAGAATCTTGTGTCCTTGTTGGGCGGGATTCGTTGAGGCCTCCATCAGTGGTAGGGGAGAGAGTCGCCACAACCGCTCAACTTCCTCAAATATCTCAAGCCCATCTAGGTATTGCAGAAATTGGCATCCGCAAAACCCCAGATCATCTCGAAGACCACCCTTTACCAAATACCGCCATGGACATTCCGTCGATCAGCTCGAGGCGTCAACCACTTTCTCTGCTCAGTCGTCAAGAACTTCGGATCCATGCGCTTAGCCGACACCAAAGGCGAGCGTCTCTTGCACCCGTACATCCTATTCCTCTCCATATCGGTCAACGGCCTCTGCCTCTCCTGCGTCTCCTTATCATAACCCTCACATGCCCAAAACTCGCTCCTATAATGCTCCAGAATACCGGCCTTAACACTAATCTCCAGCGCATCGAAATCCCGAATAGCCTTTGGTAAGTCGGTATCGTTCCATTCTTCGGTCTCCTCGGTGAGCCAGAGCCGAATCAGGTCCCGCTTGTGGGATTTATAGTGGTCGTCTTCGGCATATAGGGCTTGCGTGAGTTGGCAGCCGAGACAACAGTATTGGGCTGTGGGGTTGTAGGTGCCGTCGTCGCGACGGTAGGGCATTAATGCTGTGGGCCAGTGAAAGAAGATGCCAAGTTTGAGGTTGGAGCCGCGGGGGCAGTTGATGCAGTGGAATTTTTGGGTTGCCCTGGGAAATGTTAGTTGCTGCTCAAAAAGAATTCCAAGGAGAAGGAGGAGTTTGGGAGACTTACCACTCCCAACCATGAGCGCGGTTGCCGATGAAACCCGTGAACTTCTTCACATTTCCGAAGTGATCGGGATTGCTGCAATCGAGCAGAGCAACCAGTTCAGCCACCTCCGTCTCGGGTTTAAATAGCTTCTCTAGCGTCTCATCGACTCTCCAGCAAGGCGAATCATGGAGCCATTTCCGGAACATGGCATCCTTGGAAAGAAGATCGATACCCTGTCGTCGAGCTTGAGGCACAATATGAGCAACTAGAGCCCAAGTAGCGAGAATCGAGTTACCGTTCCAGTTATCCCATGTAACACCATAGTTGCCTTGGTAGTAAGGGTCAGTGGGGTTGTCAATGGGGCCAAGGTGGTAGTTGGGGTAGAAGTCGAGGTAGACTTGGTTTTCTTTGCCTAGTGGACGATCGGTTTGGATGATGTCTAGAAGACGCATCGTGTCGCCGAAGTGGATGAGTTGGCATTTATAAATACCAAGGCTAGTCAATTCTCGCATCTTTGGGATTAGTAAGGCCAGGATGTCGGGTGTGAGCAGTGGGACCCGGTGCAGTTGCATGTTGCGGATGTTGTCTGCGAAGTTGTTGACTGCCATGCCTATAGGACTTGTTAATTTCTGGGTGGTCCGAAAAGGGATTGAAAACCTACTCATGAACTTAACATTATTGAATTGCTCAACGTAGCTTGCTGGAATGAGGTGGTTTCCCTCAGTATCGGGTCGTCGGACTGGTGTAACAATTAAAGTTTGAGAGACACTGCCAGGTCTTGTTGCGTCAAAGTTAGGGCCAGACTTGGGCAGCTCGCAGTGGTTGAAGAAACCGCTGGTCATGTCCCAGATAGTCTGCATATAAAGGTTCAGCGAGGTGATCTGGAAACGAGAAAAAGGAAAGAGAAGGGGACATACCATCTCACGCTTCACCAATTGCCATGATTCCTGAGAAGTAGCTGCGAATTTCGACGCTGTGTAATGATGGCAGAAGAGAATCTTCATGAACTCACTCCGGACCACATCATTGATGAGAAGCTTAGTCAAGAGGAGGGAACTGTCTTGCCTAACTTCCGGAAGGGTAAAAGTGGTTTCACGGAGATAATTCTCGCAGTAAGGAGCCTATCATCACATCAGTATTTCGTGTGAAAGTCTGGCCATGGATGTAATGGAAAAGGGGGCTCACAATCAAAGTGAGCTTCTGGGGAGCATGGTAAAAGGGATAATCCTTCAAATCCTCTTCGACTTTCTTCTTGATCAATTCCTCCTCGGTCTTCTCTGGAAGAGTGTCAACCCATTCAGTGGTGGGAGCATTTTCTGGTAAGATGACGTCGGCCCATGTTTCCATAGGAAGTTTACGTCCACGGGCGGCTTCTCTCTCATACTTTTTCATCGCCTTTGATTTCTTTCTTCCAGCCATTGCTGTTGCGGGTCTATTTGAGAATGTTAGCTTGTGCTTCCTCAACATGGCTCGGGGTATAAATATTGAGAAATTGTCAAAGAATTAATTGAAGGGTATAAATCCCCAGCCGGACTTCCTTGGCCATGAGAAAAAAAAGCTGATGACTCAGAGGTCTAGGTTGAGGCACGCTTACGCACTTTCGGGAGTTGAGGAATATGCTTCAGAGACGTATGATGCAGATATTCTGTAAAATGTCCATGCCGCTAAAATGTTTTCCACTTGAGAGGACAGCTGGCTTTGAGATTGCAAGCTACCGGAATAATTGAGATTCTATATCCTTTGCTTAGGCTAGGAAGGCGATGAAGTTGAAGAGTTTTCAACAGGAGGAAAAAGTGAAAGGGTGACAAAGTAGAAGGAAAGTAGAAAGAGAAATAATATAACAGAAAAGAAACAGTGAAATAGTGGATTTAATATACTTGAGAAGGAGAAATTGAAACTGACCTCAGGTACTTACAATGAAACTTATGAAGGTGAGTCGGATGCTTCCTGGAAAACCTTAATAGGTGCCCAATGTATGATGCAGTAAAAGAGATTGTTTGAATGTGCGGAGAGAAATAAAGCTTTTTGAATACGAGAGATAAAGTGGTTGAAAGGGAACCCAAGTGTCCAGAGAGTAAGGCAAAGGACTCTAGAAGCTTTGTGACGAAAGGTTGGGTTGTTGATGACTTTAGGTTGTAAACTTGATGGAGTCGAGGTGGCTGAGCAGGAGTAGAAGAGGACAGGTGAGATCCTCAGGGGGTCGCTGAGTGGGGCTAATCTTGAGAGAGTGTGCTTGAGTCGATATTAGGAAGTTGTGCTCAGGCACCACATTAAATCTAGACAGGGAAGGAAGTTGTATCTCAGAGTTGATAAGTCGAAAGCGAACCTCAAGAAGTCGTCCATAAATAGTTAAGGAGAAAGATAGGTCGTGAAGCAGATGGCGAGAAGATTTTGCAGAAAACTTGTGGTTGGCCAGTGAATAGCGAGTGAAGATGTGGCAAGTAGATGATTCCAAGGTGAGAAAGAGGAAACGAAAGAACTTACAAGTTTGGTATAAGGAAGGTGGACCACAAGAGTGTCTAGGAGAATCAGTCTATTTGGTGAGTCTGGATGTTCTGTGGAAGAAATTGTCGTTAGCGATGATGTCAAAATATTATTGTAGTTCGGCACAATATTAAGAGAAATTGACAGGAGAGAGCTATAGCCTATTGTGGTAAGTATTGTAAAGCGTAGGCGAGTTAAAAGGTAACCATGTGTGAAGTCGACCCAAAATGAAATGTTTCTTAGTGTATCATAGACACTAGGGAAGGTACAACTGGGACAAGACAGGAAATGCACGAGTAACCGAGATTGGGAAGAGAAAGTGAAAAGAAAGGTGATTGAGGTAAAAGCCAGGTCGTTGGAGAGTGAAGGGAAATTTAAGGCGCTCACTGCTGTTCTTGTTGGACTCGTTTTTATTGATGGGCGTTGTTTGCTAGAATAGTTGTCTTGGTGTGTTGGCTGCGATAGAGAGGCCCAGTGGCCCAGAGTCTGAGGCAAATTCTTACTCCAACCTAGTCCTGGATGAGTGAATGGAAGAACGGGTGTAAAAATGCTTCACTGAGATCCTTATCTGGTGGTCTGCGAGAAATATGAGAGAGATCTGACCTCGCACAAACAGTTTGTTGCGATGTTGGGGAGGTGCCGATGGTTCCTGAGAGTAAATTTTCGGGCAGAGAGTCTTCGAAACGCGAGTTGAAGGGCCGAAGTTGAAAAATAGATTGAATAGAATACGGGGTGCGAGGAAGTTGTTCAGAAGACGCAGATTTGAGAGGCTGAGTGGAGGTGGTACAGGAAGAGTCGAGAGGCTTGAATCCAGGAAGCTTATGGTCGTCAAAGTTGATTTGTGAAGGCAAGTTCAGAAGCGGAAGATTGTAAGGGCAAAGCTGTGTTCTGTCTGAGTGATTCCAACTGTGGTGTGAGAATAAGAACCCCGTAATAATTGGTTTATAAGATATTATTTGTGAATAAGATAG
>JAAMPI010000460.1:0-36987 GCA_013054445.1 Cudoniella acicularis
CTGCTGTAGGCCTATTTTAGCGAACTTAAAGAGCTGGCGGATTGCTTCTTTATGTTTGGTAAGAACCTCTTCACCTGGCACATAGTCTGGCATCGGTGGAGTGGTAGGTAATTGATCCATAATTAGTAATTAATTAATTAAGGTCTAAAAGGAGGGGGTGAAAAAATATCGGGTAAGCCTGAACGCACGGACTTATGTCAGTAGGTTCGTAAGAAGTCCACCGAAGAGCATGCCTAATTGCCCTGTAAGCAATTAATGTACAGAGTGCTCCAGGCCTTTAAGTTCTCACTCCAGGGGTCCTTCCACTAATCAGGGTCTTGCAGCGCCCTTCTCCGTGCGCCCAACCCCTGTGGTCCGAAAAGGGAAAGCCCATCCGGCAATCGCTCTCCACCTTTGAGCGGCATCGCCCCGCATGTAGCCGAATAGCTCGGACTCGGATCAACACCAACACTGCACACCTCAAATTCAAAAGGTTAGTTGCTGGGAAGCATGCATTTGTCTTGCTTCCTCTGCAATCTTATCTCTCTTTAGTACTTGAAGATGCGTCGGGCTTTCACACGAAGTGTTCCTGCTTTCGCAGCGCGGACTCCGCGTTCACAGTTGTCCTTCAAAATGCCGCCCTCCACCGAAACCTCCAAGATAGCTGCTCGGCGGCTACATGCCACAGCTCAGCATTTGAAGCCGGCAGCTGCTCTTGCTTTCGATGCCGAAAACTACCCTACCTCCCACGAAAAGATCCAAAATGTTCAAGATACACCATACTTCCTTGACAACAAATTCCTCAAATCCGAAGCTACCCAATTCATCGATTTGCACGACCCCGCTACCAACAACCTCGTTACAAGGGTACCACAGAGCACAGATGCTGAGCTCAAGGCTGCTGTTGAGAGTGCACAAAAGGCATTTCCAGCATGGAGGGCTACGAGCATAATGGCAAGACAACAGATTATGTTTAAGTTTACACAATTGGTTAGGGACAATTGGGATAGATTGGCCGCCAGCATTACTTTGGAGCAGGGCAAAACCTTTGCTGGTTTGTCTCATACCCAAGGAAATAGTTTATTGCTAACGTAATTGGAGATGCCAAGGGTGATGTCCTTCGTGGTTTACAAGTTGCTGAAGCAGCATGCAACATTCCTCAGCAGATGATGGGGGAAGTCCTTGAAGTTGCCAAAGATATGGAGACACGAAGTTACAGAGAGCCATTGGGTATTGTGGCGTCTATCTGCCCTTTCAGTAGGCAACTCTCTGGGTCTTGTTTGTAATTTCTAATCTCTCTTTAGACTTCCCTGCTATGATTCCATTGTGGTCAATTCCAATTGCTACCGCAACTGGCAACTGTCTCATTCTCAAGCCTTCGGAACGAGACCCTGGTGCGGCAATGATTCTGGCCGAACTTGCTGAAAAGGCAGGCATGCCTCCAGGAGTCCTCAATATCGTTCATGGTGCAGCTAAGACTGTTGATTTCATCATCGACGAGCCAGCAATCAAAGCAATTAGCTTCGTCGGAAGTAACCGAGCAGGAGAATACATCTTCACTCGCGGATCAGCCAATGGTAAGCGTGTTCAAGCCAATCTGGGGGCCAAGAACCACGCGGCTATCCTTCCAGATGCAAACAAGCAACATGCACTCAATTCTATTGTCGGTGCAGCTTTCGGAGCTGCTGGTCAGCGATGCATGGCTTTGAGCACTTTGGTCATGGTTGGCGAGACAAAGGAATGGCTTCCAGAGCTTGCTGAAAGTGCGAAATCGTTGAAAGTTAATGGAGGTTTTGAAGAAGGCGCGGATCTCGGACCAGTCATCTCACCACGAAGCAAAGAAAGAATTGAAGCACTCATTGCAAGTGCTGAAGAGGAGGGCGCTACTATTTTGTTGGATGGACGAGGATACAAACCCGAGAAATACCCGAACGGAAACTGGGTCGGACCCACCATCATCACTAACGTCAAGCCTCATATGAAGTGCTACAGAGAAGAGATCTTCGGCCCTGTTCTCGTCTGCTTGAACGTCGATTCGCTGGATAGTGCTGTTGACCTCATCAATGCCAATGAGTATGGCAACGGAGTAGCAATTTTCACCAGATCAGGAGCAACAGCCACTGCATTCCAAAAGAACATCGAAGCTGGCCAGGTTGGAATCAATGTCCCGATCCCTGTGCCGCTCCCGTTCTTCTCTTTCACCGGTAACAAGAAGAGTGTGGCAGGTGGCGGAGCAAACACCTTCTATGGAAAGCCAGGTCTCCAATTCTACACACAACAAAAGACTGTCACTAGTCTCTGGAGGAGTGAGGACGCTATCTCGAAAGCTGCGGACGTGGCTATGCCTACGCACAGCTAGTCATCGGCCGTAATTAAGGTTTATTTTGGGTTCTTCAAATTCAGAATGTACATATAATTGGGGAAATCAATCAATATCAACATCACCAGTAGAGTGGCCGAGGTAACTATCTCTACCAATGCATTTGAGAGCGTTGGAGTTGACCTTTTGTGTGTGTGATTTTCAATTGTATTTCTGAGTCACCAAGCTACTGTGAGATAAGATTGATGTTCTGGTAAAGTGATTTGATTTATAAGGGAGTCAAGTGGAAACTGTCAAGAGAGAGTGAGAGGGTGGTAGCCTCGCCGGTTATGAAACCTCGTCGAACTGTGAATATACCATTGGAATAAAATAGCCGTAGAGGCATCAGGTAGGCTAACCTTTAATTCATAATTTTATCGTGTCCATCCTTCAACAGTCCCTCAGGCCACTTCGTGAAATCCCAGCAAACACTTAAAAGGTGCAAACCAATTCCGAAAATGAAAAGACTCGGGAGTAACTAAAACAGACATGAGAACAGGTAAATTCACTTTTCCTTCTATTCAATAAGGCATCACACTTCTACATTGATTATTTCTTAAAATCTAAGACAATGATAACGTGAACGACTACTGCAAAGTTCCACTATAAACTCTGCCAAAAGGTGAATGTGGAAGAGAAAATCATTCGCCAGAGAAAATCCAACGATATCAGGCAGCAGAGATCATGGAGCATTAGCTAGGCTAGCTTGGCACTGCTCGAGTTATGTCAACTCAAACCAAATTTTCATTGAGATGATGAGGATGATATATATTGCAGCGGCAAGACATACTATCACGTACATGACAGGAACAAGCAACAAGGTATTGTGACAGTAACAAGGCACGTGGCAGCATAAGAGACTTGACAGCAACGAATGGATTAGTGAGCTTGTACTTCGGAAGAGGTGATGGACTGCAGCGGCAGAGGGGTGGCAGGGATGAATGAAATATGAGTTGAGCTCCGACTCTCCAAGTTGATTTCCGTGTATCTGATGTTGAACGCTATTGTGCATTACCTCTGTATGTATTTGAAGAATGGAGAGGCTGAGGAGTTAATATATTGGAGATTTTGCACCTAAAACCACACGGAAGACAGTTAAAACTTGAGAACGAGTTCGCGGAGAGATTTTTGAGATACACTTACTACTTGACTAAGTAGGTAGCCTCACTAAGCCAAGGGAAACATTTTGGCACATTCCCTCCCTCCCTATATAAACCCAAATACGCAATTTACACCAAGCTTCGGCTCAATCACATCCACACCCCCTACCCCGTAAGTTCCCCGTTACCTTATCCCAAATTTCAACACAGACTAACATACAGCAGGCGGCTTAGGCACCGATCGAAAAACAGCCCTAGTTGATTAGGGTGCACCTCCACTTGAGGGGGGTGTTCGGAAATCTACCGCAGACGGAGGTGGTAGCCCCTTTAAAAATTAGACTAGCTCTGGTTTTCTATACAGCCCTTTGAGGGGGGCTGTGGAGTTTTGCCTTATTTTTCTTCTACAGATATATAAGACGTTCGCGTAAATTTTATTTTATAAAAATTTAAGGTAATTGTTAGTGTGTTAAGTGAATAATAAGAGGCTGAAAAAGTGAGTCCGGTTAGTTTCTAAGCGAGGCGAAAAAGAAGGACGTGAGGTACTAGGTACGTATATGTATACTAAACACTCGAATAGGTGTCTCAAAATGGGTAATAGAATAATCTACTTTACCTTCTATTTCTGAACTACTAACTAACTGTTAAAAGTGATTTCTTCAGAACTGGGGTACCTACACATAATAGAAATTTCGACATTTGTGTCACCGCGAGTGAAACCTCCTAACTACTCGGCGGCTTTTTCTCACATAGTGAGTTGGCCTAAATGGATGGGTAAGGGAAGTTGCTGCCTTGGCATTGGATCCAGGATACTGAGAAGACTATATCCACCCCCTTAAGCGGGCGCGTCTTGACGAGATATACAACAACAAAAACAGCGCGAAAAATAATCCCCTTTACCACCCAGTTCTAAAAAAGCCAAAACACTAAAAAATAAAATATAAAAATGATGGATTGACTAGGGATCGAACCCCGGACCTCACTCACACTCTAAGTTTCGACACCAACGCCCTACTGTACGGGATCCCCCGAAGAACAACCCAGTAACCTGAGTCTCAGTAGCAACGTTAGTATCGCAAAGGAACCCCTTAAGAATCACCTAGAGTTTGCGCTCTACCACTGAGCTACCAACCCTGTTTCCTTTGTTTGTTGGAATAAAAATTACTTAAATTGAATTATAAGGGGTGGTTGGTGGGTGACGACGTAATGCCGAGATAGCTGTAGCAACGAGGAGGGGTACCTCTTATGTATAGCTACATAGATTTGGAAATCATTATCCAATCCGAATCCATAGATCTGGGATTTTGAGCAATAGCATTGGAATCAGGATAAAAATGGGCATTTAAATCATGTTGAAAAGAGAAGAGGGGACGCGCCATATATACAACAAAAAGCAGACGTGTTCCCCACCGCCCAAATTTTTGCTCGTCACTTTTCGAGCATTGCACTGTCAGAGTCCTTTCCTAGATGGAACGTAAGAAACCCATTCTAAAGTGCAAACTCAAGACCAGAAACATTCACAGTAATCTGTTACGCACAACTTCATTGATAAAAGGACACGGAAAACTTGGAAGAAGATTCTCTGCAAAATAGTCTTTTGGCAAAAGATATTAGGTACTACTATTATAACTCATCTTTCTTCCTCTGCTCCTCTTTCACAGCCTCTTTATCTTCCTCCCACATCCTCTTCTTCGGATTTCTAGGCTCTGTAGACTCTTCTAGCTCAGGCTGTTCCACCGCAACCTCCTCGGCAGGCTTCTCACCCTGATCTTCAACTTTTGCTGACTCACTATTACTGTCATCGATGATCCTGCCAACCTGCTCAGACATACTACTGCGTTGAGAAGGCGTATCGGTAGGTCTCATAGGCGCCCCTCTCCCACCACCACCAACATTGATGCTTGGAGCCCCCATACCTGGCGGACCTGCACCCGATGGCGCAGAAAGTCTTCCTGTAGCGGAGCGATGCGTTACTAGAGATGGGCTCACAACTGAGCTTGATTCAAGGACCTTCACACTAGAACCGCCTATCAGACCTGTTACGGCAAATATGGCCATGAAACCTTTAATAAACATCTTCGGGAACCACAAAAGCAACAACGTTGGTCCGTACAGGATCCGTCTGAATACCAGCCAGGCAATCGTAGCCAAGAGGATATAAAATGCCGTCTCAAGATACCAAGTATCACTCTTCTGACTTCTTAGCAATGTCCCGAGTAGATTTCTAGAGCTGGATAAAAGAGTATCCAAAGTCGAATATGTTTCTGAAAGCTGGGCCAAGGCGGCCGTGGATTCCTTCAAAGTATCATTTGCGAATTGTGATCGGGAAAGCTCAGAAGCCATCATGTCGTGTGTCCTCCGCAAAGCAGCAGTGACATCACTGCTTGCATTTACCTCCCTTTCCTCCTTCGACAATTCCACATTTTGCTTTCGACGCTGCTGCATTGGTACAGGCGAAGAAGGTCCTGAGGAGTCTGATGGTGGATTTATATACGACTGTATAAGCAGTTCCCGTTCCGCTCGCTGGGCTTCTTGTAGGTTTCGTTTCGCTGCGAGTTGCGATTTGCGAAAAGCAGATTGACATCTAGAAAATTGTGAGCTTTAGCCATATTATAAGGGGAAGCGCTAGGCTTGATCTATACATTTTGAGTTCTTTCATAGCTCTCTTAACAGCCTGATCCAGTCCATCTCTCTGTTGTTCCAGCTCACTTCCCGGCCGCCCTGGATTTAAGTCGAGAACCTCTTCTTGTAATATCTCAAAATCTTCATCTTGGTCTTTTAAAGTTTGTTGAATTTCCAAAGTAAGCTCCGAAACCGCATTGCCCTCTTCATTGTCTAGAGGAATCGATCCTGGTTGAAATTTGATGGTAGCAAGGCGGTTAATGAGATCTTTTAATTGTGCTTTTGATTCTAGCAGAGCTGTAAGCCGTTGAGAAACTGCCTCGAATGACATTTTGAACTTCGTGGAATGTTGGAAGTGCTTAGTTGTGGAGCCGTAGAGAAGTTTGGGTCTGGGGAAAGTTGGCATCATCGAGTCGGAGTTCGTCAAAGAAATGGCCGACGTTGCTGAAAGGAGGCTGAAAGGAGGTCTTGGCACTCAAGCTTGAAGCCGCGATATTTTTTGAGATTCACGACAACGACTACCTATAACCGCCACAACCTTCTTTGTTCGTATTTAACGTGGCATAATATACAGAGGTCTAAGGTAAGTGTCTGAATATCCTCTTCAAATGTCAATTGCTGACAAAAACCACCTCCAGACCCATAAAACCTCAATCCAAAATGATCACCCGATTCATCACTGAAGTTTCAACTGTCTTCAATCCCTTCTCTCCTAAAGCAAAGACCGCCCGATTATTCCTTTCCTTCCTTCCACCAAATGCGCGACAGACAATGAAAGTTAGCACAAAGCTATTACCGAGGGTATCCAAAGATCCCAGTTTTGTGCAGTTGAAATTCAGTACGAATTCCTACATTTCAGACCAGCAAAGAATTATGTACAAGAGTGCTGACGATTCGTTTCTAGAGGATGGAAAGGAAATGAAGCTGGACGCAGAAAAGTTGGGTATAAAAGGGGTCATCGAAGAAGTGGATCGACATTCTAGGATATTATCAAGGCAGGAGGAGTTGACTGGGAATTGAGAGTGTACTATAAACGGCTTGTACATCATGGCATATAGGAGGCGTTATGGCTAAGACTAAACATGAAAATCTCAATGATACGGCTCGTCGAAGAAATACATCCCCTTTGATATCATTCCTACAAGGGCATAGCATACTAGGCATTGCGTCGACCAATCAGGGCGAATTGAAGACCATTGCCAAGTGGATTATGAATAAGCTCATCAAGTTTTAGAAAAGTCTCAAGTCACATAGAGTCGTAAATATGTTTGAGATTTCATGCGGTGTCGAGCGTTTTTATCTATTCGATTATCAAAGCAACTTTTGTACCTGACGATAAATGAGGTGCATCCATTCTTAATTCGATCGAATGTCCTTCCATAAGCACTTAGGCAGCAGCTCCTGAGATGAAGAACCACTTGTCAATGCTTGGGTCAATTGGAGCTGCTGCAAGGGTCTCGTTTGGTGGGATCGGAGGAAGCTGGTCTACGTTGACACGGGATGGGGATTGTCTGACGGTAAGGTTGGTGCTGAATAGTTGTTAGCGCAACTCAGTATACTATTCTCTCGGCCACTTACGTTGAAACATCACCTGGATTGGTCTTGCCAGTGATGAGCTTCTCCCAAGCATCGGCACACTCACGGACGATTTCAGTGGCGTACCTGTGATGGCGTTAGTCAAGCGTCTCGCACCACCCGTAAAGCTAGACTTACTTCTTGTTCTTGCACTCTCCAGTGAAAGCAAACTGGTTCTCTGGCTTTCCATCTGGGATCTTGTAGATTCTGAACCACTCATTGGTAGCTCTCAGAAGACCAGGGAGGTGTCTCTCGACATCCTCGACATCGTTGAGCTTGGGTGCCAGAGGGTCATTGACATCAATGACAATAACCTTCCAGTCGGTCTCCTCCTCGTCGAGCAGGGCCATAACACCAAGAATCTTGACCTGCTTGACCTGGCCAGGGTATCCGACTAATTCGCCGATTTCGCAGACGTCCAATGGGTCATTGTCACCCTTGGCCTTGGTCTCTGGGTGGACAACGTTGGGATCTTCCCAAGTCTGAATGGCGGTCAGCGATTGTTGAGTCGGCGGCCAAGACATGAGCTTTTACCTGAGGGAAAGCACCATAATTCCAAAGGTAACCCTTGTGGGGGAAGCAGTTGCGAACGAAACGAAGCTTGCCTTTCTTGACATCTTGCTTAATGGGGTTGAGAAGTTCCTCCTTGGAGATCTGCGTTGGTACCAGATGTCAGTAAGTGGAGTGCGGGGTAGTAAACAAGGCATGGAGGGGTCGAAATAATTGAGAACATCATCAACTTACCTCCATCTTGGCATTGGTCCATCGCGGGATCTCAACGACCATGTTCAGGACAGTTTGCTGCTCATTGGCATATAGAGGAATATCGTGGAAGGGGGAGACGGGGACGCCATCCTTTTCGATGTAGATGCGGTGCTCCAAAGTATTGGGAGCGCCGACCTTTCTGACCTTGTATTGGGAGGCCATGTTTATGGTGGGCGAGGGTGAGGAAGTGGCAGTGTTGTTCGAAGAAGAAGACGAGCTCGAGAAATGACGAGCTATCTGGGCGGTGCGAGTTGTAATTTTGTTTGTCGAAGCCGGCGCCAGTTTTGTGGGCGTCGCTGGCAGACTCGCGAACGAGACTTGCAGCTTCCGTTCTAGGGGCTGGATAGGGTGACGCCTCACTGAGCGGGAGTGTGAGCGTGAGTGCGACCGCAACTGGAATTGGTGCAAAGGGGCAGCTGCACGAATACGAAAAGCTGTTCGAGGGATCATACAGGCTGAAAGGCGTGCGACCTCGGGGTCGCAATATTGCGCTTCTACTTATTCCAGGCTCTGCAGCCGCTACTCAGTACTCACTCCCTTGGACTGACGCGATCCGATGTGAAAGATGCCGAAGAGTCTCTTTGTTAACCGTTCAACCGATGCCACGAGCTTGCAGCGGAGATTAAATGGCCCCGATAAGGATTTTAGTGGCACGTGATCTACTGATTAGGGACTTTGCGCATCGGCATCTTCTAAAAAAATCTAAGTGACTTGAACTCGAACTCGAACACAACTTTGGAGACTCAGGAAATAAGCGCCCTGCAACGTGCAATGTAATGCAGCGCCTTGCCTCTGCCATCATGACATCGCTCCCGAAAAGGGTGCCCATTCCCAAAAATGGGGTCGATTATAGAGAAAAGATTGTCCTTGCCCCTATGGTTCGTTCAGGAGAGCTGCCATCGCGTCTTCTAGCACTTCATTATGGGGCGGATCTGGTTTGGGGTAAGTGCTTTATGGAGATCTCCTTAACTTTTGCTGAATTGTTTGCAGGCCCCGAAACCGTCGACAGATCCTTAATAGGAACCACCCGGAGAGTCAATGAGACTCTGAAAACAATCGACTTCACTCGACTACCTTCGCATGGCGCAAAGGATCCGAGAAAAGACCAGGCAGAGAGTCTCATCTACCGCCTCCATCCTGAACGAGAAGGCCGCCGTCTTGTCTTCCAAATTGGTACTTCGGACCCCGAACGAGCCGTCCAAGCTGCCCGAGTAGTGGCTGCAGATGTAGCTGGGATTGATGTGAATGCTGGGTGTCCGAAACCTTTTAGCACAAGTGGTGGAATGGGCGCTGCGCTTTTACAAACCCCGGATAAACTCTGCTCGATCCTCGAGGCGCTAGTGAAAGAAATCACTCCGGAATTCGAGATTGGGATTAGTGTCAAGATCAGACTGCTGGAAACTCCTGAATTGACGGAAACATTAGTGCGAAAACTTTGTGCTACTGGAATCACCGGATTGACAATTCATTGCCGAACCACACCTATGCGGCCGAGAGAACGAGCAATCCGGGAACAATTGAAGATGATCGCAGATATCTGTCGAGAGAGTGGGGTGGCGTGTCTCATGAATGGGGATGTCAAAAATCGAGCTGAAGCCGAACAATTGATTACGGAATATGGAGTAGATGGAGCTATGATTGCCACGGCAGCGGAATCGAACTCGAGCTGTTTTAGGAGTGAGGCTGACGGTGGGTTGGCTCCCTGGCGCGAAGTTGCGGAACAATACATGAAATTCTGTTTGGATGTCGAGAATCGGTGGGGAAACACGAAATACCTGCTCAATCACATCGTTCCGGGGAAACTACTTGCTCACAATGAAGTCACGTCTAGCATGAGTTACCAACAGATATGCAAAATCGAAAACTTTGGTCTGGGGCATTTTGAGGCTCGAGCAAAAGAAGTTGATGACAGGTTAGGGATTACTCCAGAAACCTTGAGCCAAGGAAGGAGTGGCAAGAAATATAAGCGCTCTATGGCAACGGGAGGCAGCCAAAGCAAGATCCGAAAACTAGAGCATGAGGCAAAGAACAACTTGGCTGAAAGAAGTGTGCAAGAACAGCCTGTCGCGGCACCTGCTGTGGCCTTGAATGTCTAGGAGGCCGAAAACGGGATAGAGGAGCATATAGAGGCGTTTCGGGCAAGGAATATACCAGCATTTGAGAGCCAGGTTTGGCACAGCATGACATGGCGTTTTAATACCTAGAGGTTTCATATGAGCACGCACAGCTACACTGCTGCGAAAGCAGGCACGAACACTGCATAGGAATAGTTTCCATAGTAGATATATATGTACGTATTCACAAATTCCTCAATCTCATGTGCTATTAAACAACCAATGGCGGAGTATCAAGAAAGTATATCTTTCCCAGCACCTGGCTATCAATGCTAAATCAAATAGGTACCAACAATATCCGCATCTATAGTAGAGAAAGGCTCCGACTTATATTATTCTTGATCTCGTTTCCTCGTTGCTCCCATGTTCCATGCTATGCTTCGACTAGCTCATTCAATCTTTTCTCAATCATCTCTCGTCCCTCGAACGTCTTCCATACCTCGGATGGTGCCTTGTTGACGATATCCCAGCTTATGAGCTTTCTCGTTAGATGCGTCAAATCTCGCTGTTTTCTCTCCCACTCACTGTCAGTTCGAACATTGATCCCTGAGCTGATAATTGCCAGTGGAGTTTTCTGGACCTGAATGTTTCTCGCGCTGCTAGCTTCATTCTTGGTCAAAGAGTTGGCAACCAAGGATTCTTGGAGCTTAGCCTTGATGTATTTTCCGCCTTGGTATGCGTTACGGCCATATACACGATCCTCCCGAGTGCGACCTTTGAACAAGGCAGAGAATGTCCTGTCCAATCCAAGCGGTGATATGATACCCCAGGCCCATAAGAGAAAGCCTCTGTGTGGAGAGCCTAACCGATAAAGGAGGTCTTCATGTAACGGATCAATTAAGAGGAGACCTTTAATATCCCGTCCGTGACGTGAGGAGAATACTCGCGAGTAGATACTACCTACGCCGGCACTTGCTAGAACCCATGGTCCCTGTTCACCGGCGCGGGCGAGAGCTTCAGAAAGCGCATCGGCGGCCATGCCAGCAGAGAATGGAGATGGAGCATTGTCGGACCATGCAATTCCTGGCCGATCGGAATAGCAGTAACGACTGATGCTTCTATTTGCAAGTGCACTTTCGGCGACCTGGATCATCCCACCTGCGAAAGGTCCATCTCCAGCCTCGAATAGAACAGTTGGTACTTTATTGCCATGGGAGTCAGTGGTGCTGCCTTTGCAGAACACATGGATTTGATATTTGTCGCCGTCGACATAATAACGTTCCCCGGGAGCAGCAAGGGAAGCATCGCGAGATCGAAGAATCAACGTCGCGGACAGCAGGACTGCAACTACCGCGATGACAATCAGGACGACAGTCGATGTTAGGACAGAGCACCACTCCCTGAAAGTTCGTCGAGTTTCCATTCGTCCCGTCAAACGCTCTTCTTCTTCGTGCTTGCCCCAAGTTACAATTCTATCTGTGAAAACAGTCCAAATCGAGATGAGCAACGCCAATGTAACACTGGCAATTCCGACCCAGCCTTCTTCCATACGAAGCTTTGGTACAGCAACGATGATTATCATGTCGACAAACAAAATGACCGCAATGACCAAGCAAGTTACCTGCGCGGCCTTGGAAGGCGTAGAGAAGAAAAGGAGGACAATTAGGAGGAGGCCCAGTGTCAGTGTCGTATATGAGAAGTCGAAGAAACCCGATCCACGGGAATGCATCCCAGGTGGGCTGACAAAGATCGACACCAGGAGTAAGGCCCACCATAGGAAACTGATAATAGCGAATAGGACGGTGAAGTATCGCAGAAACCTCACGGACCAAAGGTTGTATGGAGACACCTAGAAAACGTGTCAGCTATTATAATGCTACGTGAAAGTGTCTAATTACTGCAGGATCATCGGGGTGGAGATATCCTTCCCGACTTGGTGGAGGAAGCAGGCGTGTTCTCTCATCTGCTTCAGAGAGTCGAGGTTGGCTGATGTGCTCGCTGGAGTCGCCATTCTGCGGGGTAGCTCCTCCGCTTTCGTCATCTTTCTTTCCCCAGAGAGAAACCATCTTGAATGCTGTCTTCTAGGAGTTAATGGGTTTGTGGAGTAGAGAAGAGCTCAAGTGCTCTTTTGTGGGGTGATACCTCCGCAGCTGACAGACAGGGAAAACAGAACAAAGCCGGACGGAATAGGGTTTGATAACATGAAAGAGAAAACCCTTAAGCCTGATGCAAGCTAAGGGATGCTTTAATATATCTGCCTAGGTAGGTATGATGCCTTGGGACTAGAGTACAGCCAATTAAAGACTGTCGCGCCAAGTGTTGATGGTCTTCTTTTGCCCTTGACATCATCCCGCATTTATGTAGCACCGCTGCGACTACGAGTCTAGATTAGAATCTTGCAGTCTTTAAAACACCAAGAATACCTACCTAGGCTTAGGTAACAGACAGTTCTTCCAAACACATAATATCATGTAAATATTTTTATCAAAAAAGCAACTGCATATGACGTATGTTGTGTTCAAGCCCAAGCTTAACTTCAAGCTCCTACGGTAGCCCTTTCAACCAAGGTTGTCTTGAAATGCAGATCTCAGCTTGCACTGGTGACATATCTTAGGTGTTCAAAAAGGTTCACGGTTTAAAAGGATCTCACCCTTATAGCAGTGTGCTAATTTTTTATATTTTTTTTGCTATTTGCGACCTGCCATACAGGCTCGAGCCATAAATGTTTTTATGCGCATAGCTTCCCCCTTGAGTACCGTAATACCCCTCGATCGATCTTTCTTATCTTGATCATCTAATCTAAGCGACATCTCCTGCTATCTAATGTTGTGCCCAACCCTCCCTTAAACAAAGACAAGCTGGAAAGCATTGTCCTGTATTCCAGAGGAGACTCAGAGTTTTCAACTGTATTTTTTGCGATCTTGCGCCGTTGATACGGGCTTGTCAGTGTCTTCACCAATACTTTCCACCAACGCCCACGACACAACTTCAAATCAGCCCACGATGAGTGACCTGCAACGTCAATTTGCAAAAGCCAAGCTGTCAACGTACCCTGCCACAGCCCCGATCCCATTCAGCGAAGCAGACGAAGAGGAGGAAACGGACCATTTTGATGCAGCTCTTCCGCTAGATGATGACTCTTCGTCGGCCTCTTCTGCTTCGTCTGCTTCCTCCACTGGAACCGTAATCCCATCCTCGGACCAAAAGCTGTTTGCGCGACCTCAAGGGTTTGAATACTCTCCTCTGATTTGCACAATGGCTAATGCATAGTCTTGCAGATCGCCGAATAAAAGAACCCTCAATCAGATACCATGGACCACCTATTTCGAACGCGAGCTCTTCCTTGAATCACCCTCAGATACAGTCACCATTATCCATCATGTCTACCTTACATCACCAGTTGGCACAGCACCGTTATTTGTAACACATCATGGTGCAGGCTCATCTGGCCTCTCGTTTGCTGCATTAACCTCTGAGATTCGAAAGCGATTACCCTCGGCTGGTATACTCTCACTGGATGCCCGCGGGCATGGCTCTACGAGCATCAGCCCGGAGCCCGAAATCCTAGATCTCAGTCTGGAAACGCTTAGTGCGGACCTCTTTACCGTCGTTCAAATGACAAAGACACAAATGGGCTGGAAAGAACTACCCCCAATAGTTCTTGTTGGCCATTCTCTTGGAGGAGCAGTGGTTACCGACGTTGCAAAACGAGGGCAGTTGGGCAATTCGGTGCTTGGGTACGCGGTATTAGATGTAGTGGAGGGATCTGCAATCGATGCTCTCCAGAGTATGCAAACCTATTTATCGACTCGACCCGTTGGATTTCCCTCCTTAGAATCTGGCATAGAATGGCATATTCGTTCAAGAACTATCCGAAACTCTCTTTCAGCTCGAACAAGTGTGCCCGCATTGTTGAAACACAATGAAGAAAAGAGAGGATCTCGGCCTTGGACATGGCGAACTGATCTCGCAGCAACGCAACCATTCTGGGAAGGGTGGTTTATTGGCCTGAGTAAGAAGTTTCTCGAGGCCCGGGGAGGAAAGCTACTTCTTCTTGCCGGAACCGATAGGTTAGATAAGGAGCTTACAATCGGTCAGATGCAAGGTAAAATAGCCGTACAGGTAGTGGAGACAATGCTGACCTCCTTGTCTAGGCAAGTATGCTCTGCAAGTATTCCCTGAAGCTGGACATTTTATACATGAAGACCTGCCGGAAAAAACCGCCATGGTGATAGTTGATTTCTACAAAAGAAACGACCGAAGCGCATTAGTGCTACCCCCGAAAGTTTCGGACATGCTCAAAGCTAGCAAAAAGCTGTAGGATTCAGGTGTTATCAGCTCATCGACCAAGCTAAAAAAGTTCCCTGGACTAGCCGTTCCCTGGCTAGCTGTGGATAATTATTGGACCACGTCACGGTAATGACGTTACCGTAGCAAGAATAACTTTATTGCTATGAGTATGTCTTGGTAATAATGGCTACATTAAGCCGGTAGCTCCGTGGTTCTTCAGGAATTTCCGAATATTCAGCAAATAAATCCCTACCTGCAGGTAAGCACCCCACGAAAATTAGAGTCCATTTATACCGGCAGGGTTCACCTACCTTGAATTCCAAGGGTAGAACATGGGTTTTCTGACAAAGAATCTGCTGTCAGGGCTATAAATACAAACAAGCTTAACTTGCATCAAGCTGAATGCATTCAAAGTTGAATTTGCGTCGAAAACAACTGGAATTCATCATAGCATGAAATAGAAAGCCATTTGCAAGTCTTCTCGTTAGTGATACTAGATCCAATGGAATATGATGAATACTTCGCCATTTCAAAACAGTCCATCAATTTTACGACCAAGTGGTAAGCGCAGCTCATTATTTCTGGTGTCTGGCAAGCTGAGGAAGTCAATAATTCAACCCATTTTCTTTTCCCGGATGGTATAAGATTTGCGGCAATGCGTGCGGGCAAGTACTACCGACAGCATATTCCACAAATCAGGGTTGGGTCGTAAAGGCTGACATGTTAACCACTTTCTTGTTTGAGCTTTTTACTAGCTGAACGTCTCGTCGGACGATTTCACTGATTTCAATTGACCATTGGTTTGAGCTGTTGGCTCCGCCATACCGGTAAGCCCTTTCAGTACCGGTATAGACTGCCAACAGGGCCAACACTTCCTAGAAGAGAGCAGGCGAGATGCGCTTGAGCTCCCGGTCACTTACAGCACTTGGCCGAGTTGGCTCAGCCTCTTGGATATTATAACCTTATCTTTAGTCTGCAGTCTCTTTCCTCAGTTTCCTGTCCGCTGTCCACCAATTATCTAACATTAGAGTCTTATTTGTGATCCTGACTGATTGCCGAGGCTCAAAATCCTCACTGATTCTTGTAAGCCAGGGGCTTTCATTTCATTTGATCGCCCTGCATCAAGTGGCACAGCGTGACATGTTTGAAGAATCCCTTTGGCGCAGTAATCTTTTACGATGGAAGCCTTTTCAATCGCTGTACGAGAAACCACTTTAGAATTGCATCATTCCGGTTGATAACTGGAATGGCCTTCCTGCGCAGTTATAAGGGTCTCTTCCCAACCTAATTGACATCAAATCACTACCGCTTTTCAACATCATCTCAATTGCACGTCACTGTTCAAGTTTCCTCCTTTCGCAAACTATCAACATTCTTTGAAAAACGTCGTCAAGACCCTCAATCATCATAATGCGTTTCACATCCCTCTTCGCTGCCGCTGGCCTCCTTGCCTCCGTTGCAGTTGCTGATCCCGTTGTTGCCCGCGCACCTGATGCCGTTCTCCCCCGCCAAAATGCTGCGTAGGTCTCATATAATATATATAATGTGAAGATATCACTGACGTTCATTCCCATAGCCAAACTACTTCGTTTGTTGTAGCCCAACTCTCCTACTTGGCCAGTCTCGAAACCGATGCCGGTCTTTCAAGCCTTGATAATTTATTGGCTACAAACACCGCCGTTCTTAATTCTGCTAGTTCTTGGCTTTCCTCTGTCGCTTCTGTAGTAAGCAAGGGCGGTAAGTCTCAACTTCTCAGTACAAAGTTCCCTTTTCATGCTTGATTCAAGAGTCTAGAGACATGCACATTCTCTTGAAAACTTTTAGATGAGGTATACTAACTCCGAGATGTTGGCCTTTAGGCGTTGTTCAAGCCACCGCTGTCCAGGCTCTGCCCACCCAGGTCCAGTCGGTGTACGGTAGCATCCTCAGCGTACAACAATCCATTGCGACTGCTAACGGCTTCACTCTCACCACCACCGGTGTCATCGCCGCTGCTGCACCAACTGGTCTCTCTTTGAAAGCTGCAGGTGCCGCTGCCGCAGGATTTGTTGGACTTGCCATGGCCTTGTAGACGGAATATGGAATGAGTCGCCTGTTGTACAAGAGTGCGGTTGTGTTTTAGTGTTTAGTGTGGGGTGTATGTTGAGAATGGTGGGAGGATGTATAATAGTAAGACGTGCATTAGTGGTCGAGGAGGAGAATCTGATGTTTTAGGAGTTACTGTAGATGAATGAAATGCGCGCCACGCTATACTTTGTGTCCCACCTATGAAAGTTGTTCGAAATACTTGAGCATAAATTAGACCAATGCACAGACGCTTTATCAATCCCCGCCTTTATCCCTCACAAACAAATCTTCTCAAAGTTTAAGCTTAATTTTAACCTTCGGCATGCTTGTTGGACCTCATGCTGTACCTTCATATCTCATGCATGTACTCGGTCCTTTGAAACATTACTAACCGGCTCCTTCATGTCAGCCTATACGAGCCTAGGAGCAGGGGATTAGGGGGGCTTCTCTTGCTCTGCGTGGCTGGCATACTGCAAGCTCTTGGTGGTAATGTCTTTCGCAAACCAGTCATGCAACTTGGGTATCGCCAAGTATCAGACTAATGCAAAAAAGCGGAACACTGTCGAGCATCGTAAAGAGATTTAGGACATCAACCTCCCTATGGATCTTTTCATTCGTATTCCAGGGACGGTTATTTATATCTGAAGATCCCGGAGTTTTCAATCAGACTTGCAGTTTATGAGTATCTCTCCTGTTATGGCACTCATTAAATTGACGGTAAGTTCTCATGCCACACGAAGCGTAGCTTATCACAGAATGTTTCAGAAAGTTCATACGGAGCAGATGCAAACGTCATTGCATTGTTTTGACTTATTGGAAGGACAATCATTCTAGCAAGTTGCCGCAAAACATTAATCATCATGTTTTATTCCTCCAGTTCCCACCCCCGGACGCCAACAACTCATACAATGCATATTTTCCATAGATCATAATATTTTCAAGCTCCTGCTAAGATGTTGGAAATCCGCAACGCCAGGTCCAGAATGGTGAGGTGCTCATCAGAGCCATCCACAAGACGCTTGTCTATCTCTGAGAAAACAAGTGTGATCTTGTTTTTTTGGACGTCTGGTATCAATTCGTTGTAGATGACGGATTGAAAGAGCTATTTAGATACCGATTAGTAGGATGAATTCGGAGAGGCGAAGCAAAACATACCTGTGTGACTACTTGAGTCGCGCTCCACCCATCTGCAACCATATCCGTCACGACTTTTGCTACTGCTTCATAGACAAGTCCTTTTGATCGAGGCTGCATAGCTTTCACGAGTTCGTCGATCGTAGCGTCTGGAATAACTCCCGCAATTTCCTCAATACCCCTGATTGTGACGGATTTCTTCTCCTTCTCATCCACATCCATAGCGTCTTCATCCTCCTCTTCTTTCCCTACCGCACCCACCAGTCTTGCAGCACTCTGCAGAAATGTGATAGCTTTCCGCAAATCTCCTTCACTGCACTTAACCAATGTCTCTGCCGCCCCGTCCTCAAGACTGACGCCTTCCTTTTCCGCAATCTCCTCAATTCTCTTCCTCGCATCTCCTTGATCCAAGCTTTTGAATCGGAACTTACTACACCTACTCGCCAACGGATCAATAATCCTCGTAACATAATTGCAAATCAAACAAAATCTTGTAATCTTGCTATATGTCTCCATCGTTCTTCGCAACGCACTCTGCGCATCCTGTGTCATGCTATCCGCCTCATCCAATATAATGATCTTGTAAGGAGGGCATGGGTATTGCGCGCGGTAGGCTGCTGACGGGTTGGAAAGTTGCATGCGTGCGAAGTCCTTGACTTTTTCACGGACGATGGAAATACCGCGCTCGTCGGAGGCGTTGAGTTCAAGGACGCGAGATTTTATTAACTCGGGCCCGTATAATTCCTTTGCGAGGGCGAGAATAGTAGATGTTTTCCCCGTTCCTGGAGGGCCATAGAAGAGCATGTGGGGAAGCTGTGGTATGTTAGATGGGCGTAAGAGGAGGAGAGGAGGTGGCATACGTTGGAGGATTGGAGGGTTCGCTGGAGGACGGTGATGGTATGGTCTTGAGCCGTGACGTCGCTAAGACTCTTCGGTCGACTGAATGCGTATCAATATAGCTGCCAGACATTAAAGAACGGTGTTGCATACTATTTCTCAACCCAGGGCTGAAGTCTGTTTGCCTCTTTCGTTGGAGGAGCTTTACTGGATGCGCCATTCGTGGCGGCTGCTTCTTTGCGGGCTTTCAGATCAAAGAATCCTGCCATTGTGGAAGATTTTACAAACAAATGATGGATATGAGGATGGTGACCGCAATTGAGTTGTTGCTGAGGCCGAGTGGGCGAGCAGTTGAATTTTGGAGACGCGTTGAGGACGCGTCAGCCGAAGTTTTCCCGAGCGAACACTTTACACGAGAACTTCAGTTCCAAGTTTGAACACTTTCAGCTGAATGTTGATATCCTCTCTTGCCATTTCTCCTACCGCGAGTAATGTGCAGCTGTCAAAAGCATAACACCTCGTCCCAAATAGTTCTCGTGCGATTCTTCCCCGCATATTTCTATTCGATGCTGCTCTAGCTTTCTGTAATTTCACGAGTACCGCAAGCTTTCATTTTCATAGTTGTAAGCAACTTGATTCATGAAAGTTAGCATGGGCATCAAGTGGTGATCAAATAAACATCGCCGTCCGTAACTTGCAGCAACATAATGTGTCTTGCGTAAAACCAACTCATATTTTTGCAACCCGTCGTTGCCACTTGGCTAAACTCGGTTCTGACGTTATTGAGAAGATTTGCGCAACAATGAGAGAAGTTCCAAGCCTCTAGCGTATATGCCGTACACAACGGCTATGTTTTTTCTTCAGTCACGTGATCCCCGATTCCATGTTTGATTTATGTAGCCTTGTCTCATGAGAACCATCTTCTCGACTCCTGGCTGCCATGATGCACTGCAAATACCTATGAGTGGATATTTGGGTCAATATCTTTTTGCTAGATACGATACTAATTTCTCACGCCTTTATATTGGATCGCAAAGCCTATTCTTACTTTGTACAGTACATAGGTCTTACGTGTAGTATGTGCTAAAACTTTTGACAAGGCTGCCAAGAGTGGAGAATATGTGCTCAATCTCTCTCGAACTTTCGCGTTAGCGAACAAAATCATATAACGATGATTCGATACTTTAGAGTCATGACAATGATTGAAAAGCAAATTTGCTTAGATAGTCCTTCAATGTCCAATAAGACAGCTTTCCTCGTGCAGACTTCACTAAGTTTAGTTACTCGTTGGGGATAGCGAACGACTTGGAGGGCGCTGGCCCGTGCCGCTCTCCCCACTTCCTTACAACACTCAATCTACTACTTATTTCAACAATCTGCCCTCTTTGGTTTCGAAACACTTTCTTTTTGAGAGTTATCTTGACTAAGTTCTCGTGACAAACAGCAATCATGGATATGGGCTCGATGACAATGGCCACCTCCACTACCACAGGTATGGCAGGTATGGCATCAACAACAGCCTCCGCTGCTGCAGCATCCAGCACCTCAATGTCGAGCATGGACATGGAGGCAGCCAGCTGCAAGATATCCGTACGTTTTCAAACACTCTCGTCATTACCATCCTATTCAACAAAACACTAAACATTTCACAGATGCTATGGAACTGGTACACAATTGACGCTTGTTCGTATTCCATAACTTGATTTACTGCCAATAAGTCCCTCACAAAAATCAAGGCTTCCTTTCCTCGACATGGCAAATTACCTCCAAAGGCATGTTTGCGGGCTCATGCATTGGTGTTATCCTCCTCGTCATGTCTCTCGAATTCCTCCGCCGCTCCGCCAAAGAATACGACCGCTACATCTTACGACAATACCAACGTGCCCAGACTATCTCCAGTGCTCCTTTAATCCAACCAAACAAGACCTCCTCCATTGCCTCTGATCCCCCAGATCCCAGCTTGAACGGAAATAGGGGTATTGCCGCACCATTCCGACCGAACATCTTCCAGCAAGCTATCAGGGCTACGTTCCACATGGTGCAATTTGGCGTGGCTTACATTATCATGTTGCTGGCTATGTACTACAATGGTTACATCATCATCTCCATTATCATTGGAGCATGGCTTGGTGCGTTTGCGTTCACCTGGGAGACAACTAATACGAGGTATGTGAATTTACGGAGAAGAAATGAATGTATCTAACATTTTGGTAGCAGTCCCCAGGAATCTCATAAGGAAGAAGCCACTTTGTGCTGTGGATAGATTGGGGTTGTTATTCTCTGGTGGCTTCGGCGGGTTTTACAGATCGTGGTGGACAATACCTGTGCATTAGAATCTTCGAGAGAATGGCATAATAGCGATGAACTACCAGGCCTCAGAACCTGCGCTACAGTCAGCCATTTTCTCACCTGTCCAAGGCTCTTCTTTCTTTGGAATTTATATATTTTCTTTCCTATCCTTTTCTTTTCCAGATCACGGCCCTGTAGAGCTTCACCCTCCATTCCTTGGAAAAATCTTCTGAAACCCGGGCCCCTATGCTGTCTTCCCCTCCCGAAACAAAACGTAGAACGGGCTCAAGATGTGCTACCAAATTGCTAAGAATAAATGCCCAATAAACTAAACTGCTTAGTATTCATAAACTATGGCTTTGGGACAAGTTTGGTTGCGGCTAAAGTAAATAAGTCCCTTCTTTACGGGTGTTAGAAAAGGTAGCACACTAAGGTGAAATACCCACAAACTGGGAGACTTTTTGGAAATAGTCCTAGATTCTCAAAATACACATAAAAATAGTACTAATGACTTTCTAAAAAAATCTGTGAATTTGTGAGTAACTCACGAACTTAGACCTCAATAAGACGCTCGTTAGTGTGTCGCCCTATTCTGTATTTGCAGGACCTAAAAAGGGTGAAGAATCCCGACATATCGAAAAGAGGAGTGACTTATTTTACATAAGATTATGCACCCGTACTGCTTGTTGTAGGTGACTTCCACATCAAAATTTAATATCATACTGATCCACACACACCGCAGGAAGACCTTGGTTCAGGTGGTTCAATTGTGTGTTTTGGTAGCGCATCCTATGCGTGACCTTGCTGCTTCCCTTACAAACAGATATACCTACATAACGCCAATGAGATCCCGTTTTTAACAATTAGAAAGGTGCGTTGAAATCGTACGGATTCCCATCGTCGGAGTTGGAGTCCAAACCAAAGGCATTCGACATCATCATATGAAAAAAGAAGCTTGAAGCATCCATCGTATCGTTCTCCTGAGTGGCTATAAAGCAGTCGGCCATAACAGTCGGCCACTTCTTCTTCTGCTTTACCCTCGACCTTTGATTCCAGCCATCGAACCACCAATGCCGGCTGCAAACCGGCATATGCTCACATCCAGACCTTAGACAAACTAACTCAGGCCAAACCTCCTCGCATGGGCCTTCAAGATTATCGATCTCTGTTGCCATTTCCACCATCTCCTCCTCACCAAACATGTCGCCCATTTCTGGATTCTGGTCGTCACATATCACAGCAATTTCCTTCAAATTTGAAAATCGCTCGATCTCCCTGAAGCCATCTCTCACATGTTGAAGAATACCAATCTCATGTATCATCAATGACTGCAGATACTGATAATCGTCGTCGCTGAGTTTCCTTCCTAGACGCCCAGGCGCAGCACCCAAAGTGCTCCAATCAAAAGCCACTATATCCATAGTCTGGATATATACCCGGGCGAATTCAGGTGTGGGAGCAAGACATAGTTTGTAGGTCTTTAAGCCTTCATGGCGAGACTCCTGGCAAGCATGGAGTATTGCGGGTGGTGTACGAGGAGACCAGAAAACTCGCTGTGCTGAGTCCCACAGCACACGGACAAAATCGGGTTTAATCATATAACTCCAAATTGAAAGGCGAAGCTCAAGTGGGAGAGACCCGAATTTGTGGAAGGTGTCTGGTGCAGCTTTTGAGGCTCGGGCAGGATTGTCACGCCGTTCGTGATGGCGTCGACGTGGTGGCATGACGCGTATTTTTGGAGAGAAACAAGATAGAGATATATTCTTCGTAGAGATTCTCTTTTTTTGTGGATATTTATGAATTTTGTGAAAACGATTGTCTCACGTCCTCTAAGTTTCGTTCAGACTTGAAGGTAACAAGACAAAAGGAAACAGGAGGGGAGATGTCGTCTCAGCTGAAGAGCAAGGTGTAGGTCACAATTCCATCACGTGCCAGCTCTTTTCCCTCGGTCGCTAGCCCGATTCGTCAAGGCCAACCTCGATTCAATGTTCATCGCAAGACCCGACTCTACGACGGCGATAGTCAACTTGTCTCGAACGCCTTGCATTTGCTTTCGAATCATGTGAGCCGTTGGATCGCCCTGCAACAGCTTCAAACCTTCCACCAATGAGTCCAATAAGCTATGAACAATGACTCCACGCCCAACCCAGCAGAGGTCCTGCCAACGGCGGACACCACGAACCGAGCAGACTCCATAGAGTCTGGCACACGAACTCAGCATGCTCTTTCGCCTGCGAAAAGGAAGTTTCAGGCGCAGATGGTCAAGAAGCTAGATTTCATCGATGGACTTATGAAGAACCTGGATATACTAGTTTGGGTGGAGCTATGCATTCTGTATTATATGGAGTACGTCTTCAACTATTTCACAAATGCGGCATCACTAATGTGAATCCCAGCTGCTCCTTATTTCGCTTTTTTATTCGAGGTCTCAATCAAATGATGTTTCTTACACCAAAACCGCATTTCATCCCACCGATGCCGAAACACCGTCCTTATATTGGGGCCATCTTTGGTCCCTTCATAATATGTGTTCTTCTACATCTTTTCACTGCTCGATCTGAGGCTGGGGAAGCAATGCGCGGGTATTTACATGGAGGAATCATAGTCGACCTTATAGGCCAGAAGGGGCCAACATCAAAGATACACTTGCTGTTACTTGATTGTCTGGTATTGGGCTTGCAGTGCTTTATGCTGGCAGTACATGTGGAAAGAGAAAGGCTTAAGACAGTCTTAACCGCATACACGTCGCCAGGCCGAACTAGGAATCAACCACGGGCTGAGGTAACCTCGAGCCAAGACCACGATGCTGAAGAACGAGGAATAATGAGAGACGCCGTAACGAACACCGGGGATATAGAGCTACAACCGTTAGCTTCACGAAATGATGGACCTTCAACGGGGCAGGAGGATACCACGGAAAGGGACGAAGAGCGTGCAAGACTTCTTGCAGAGCCACCACCAACCGAGCATGGAGATGAAGCAGGCTTGGATATGTTCTGGACCGGCACGGTTATTGTGGCGGACTTTCACATCATGCACAATCTAAGGAGACAGTGGGAGAACTACGGAAGCGCCACGGCCTTCCAGACGGTCGGATTTTCTGCTGAATTGACAGCAGCTACCGAGGCTGATAGAACGCTTCGTTTGAATGCGGTTACCCAACGATTTCAACAAGGCGTCAACGCGCTGACATCTTGAGACATTCCCTGTATTGTAGGCCTTTCAAAAGTTATCCTGGCATGGAATACCACGGCTTGAAAGTCACCAAACAGCAATTTTTGATCCAGAGTGACTTGAAAGTGCTTGTATTATGCTATTTTCCTTCCAACATTACCAACACCTATACCTTTAACACTCACGATGATATCTGAAGTATCATCGTCCTCAGCATCTCTCATCCCCCAACTACTTGCCCCAAACCTTTTCAGATCTCTTCCGAGTTGTATTACGTCTTCCGTCCCTACTACGTCTCTCCCTAACCTCACTCTTCCAACATCTTCTGACCCCATAGCCATAAGCGTCAAGACCGTCCCAGCCCCGACCCTTGTGATACAACCTCCCTCTGAAATGCTTTCTAGAAGTTGCAACGCACACATCTTCCCAATATCTTCTGGCGTTACTCCCCCCGTACTCGGCGCTGCTACATCTGCAGAGTAAAGCACTCCATCCACGCTACTCTCCCCCACAAGACTTAATCCAAATCCCACACCCGCTCTCTTCTTCTTCCCCGGGTCTGCCTTATCCCCACTGGACACCAGAGGCGCCTGGTCATACTGAGCAGCAACATGCACATCCCCAACCAACGGATTCAGTAAGCCCCTCGCCGTATGTATCATCCTCGCATTATTGCTGGCACTCACACCCGTACAATATGCCACGCCTCTTATCCTCCTGACTCTCCCGGGGCTTCGATTCATATGCAGCGTCTTTGGCAATCGAACCTGACTCCCAAATCGCAGCTCCACTATTCCTCCTCCTCCTTTTCCCCCAGGACCAGCACACGACCGCTGTAGAACCCTTAATTCCATCTTCGCGCCCAAGATCCCAAAACTTTCGTACAGAGGTAGAACAGCAGTCCGCACAGTATCCACGCTCACATCCCCTGTCTCCGTCGCAGAAGTAATGACCCCATCCCCTTCGAACCTCACATTCACAGGGCTTTTCGAGAATGGTGCAAGCATACACAATGGCAGCAAAAACCAGCTTACACCCCGCCGACAGGTTTCCGGTAGAGAGCATTTGACTACATCACCGGATGTGACGCCGCCGGTAATGAGGCCTGGTATGTATGTGAGTGTTGTTCCAGTATAGGAGATTTGAAGAGAGGATCCGTTGGTGATGGAGTCGAGCAGGCGGAGGAAGGATACTTCGTGGGGCGCAAGGCCGGGGTGAGTGGGCGAGGAGGAGCGGATCTGTGAAATGTGGATTGGTCGCCCTGTGAGGGTAGAGAGAACCAGGCGCTGGGTGATGGATTTATGCGTTGTGAAGCGGAGGAATTCGGGAGTTGGTGTCGCCATTTTTGTTGTAGTCGAGTTCTGTCGCAAAGTTAGAAGTTCACAAATAATTTTGGTACATCTGCCGGCAAATGCATTATACGTTGCTCAATTCGGTCACCGCCTTTAGTAGCCCTGTACAGTGTACAGTAGACAACATTGAATCCAACCACAAACTAATGACCCGGGAATGTGTCCAAAGTCTGTTAAATGCATTATTTGAAAACGAGGATCATCAGGATGGAGGAAAGAAGTATGGAGTGACTGGATTTTGTTGAATTTTGTTTATTGCCTACGCAAATTGAAGAGGTGCTACCATCAATCATACTAGGAGTGAGTGTTCATGCCAACCAACAAGACAGATTATTCTGACCACCCTCTCTCCTACGATCGTGCAATTTTAGAAAAATCAGAATTGTACAGTGTGGGCCCCGTGACATGCCAAGCAACCTCAATAAGGAGAAGAACTCCGGTTTTGCGTAGTAGTACATGCGAAATCGCCAAAGAAGAATCGCGCAGCAGAGACAAAACGGCTTTGCCCCGAGGTCTGGTTCATCTAAGGACAACGCCAAGAGAATGAGCAGCTGTAAGGAAACGCGATGAAAAGGAGCATCCAGGGTTCATCATGTTGACATTTCAATCAATATCACATGATGGTCGTTCAGGTGCGCATTGCCATCAAGATTACGCAACAACTTGCAGTCATGATTGTCCATCTAGGAAGTAGACTCGACTGCTGAAGCTTCGGCTGCCGGCTCCTATACCAAAGTTAGTTTGCAGGTTGAAAACCAGTCAAAAACAGGGAAAATTGCACACCTTAACTGCCTCTTCAGCAGGCTCATGCTCAGACTGCTCATCCACTGCTTGTTCCTTCGACTCGGCAGCAGGCGACTCTTCCGACGAAGCCTTTTCCTCGCCCTTGGACTCCTCCGGTGACTCCTTGCTTCCATTAGCGTTCTCGCCAGGCGAGACCTTTCCGACTTCCGTCTCAGCCTTGCCCTCATCGGTCTTGCCCTCACTGCTTACGCCATTTGTTGTGGCCAGAGTAGTGGGTGTGCCTTGCTCGCCGGTGAGGAGCGTGTTCCACTTATCAAGAAGAGTTTGAGACCGGGGCTTGAAGTGGAAATCGTTCTCACGGGGAATATTGTCGAGCTTCAAGATGGCTTTGAGGACCTTGTTGATTTTTGTGTTGCGAATGATGCTGACTTCGAGGTCTGTATAACTCTCAAGCTTGGTCACGAATTCGGCCATCTGCCTCATCTCTTCTGCCTTTGGAGCTTGGTCGCGAGTCAAAAGACCCTTTTGGAGCTTGTGTCGTAAGAAGAGTATTTCTTTCTGTAGCAAGATTTAGCAATTTCCTAGAGCACAAAATCTTTGCGACTTACCTCTTTTTTGACGCGCTTTTCTTCAGCTGTCATTTCCGGCTCTTTGGGAACAACGGCTTCAGGCACTGTAGTGGCTTTGGTCGAGGCCTTCTTGGACGATTTACTCTTCGGGGTCTTGATGACCGAGTCCTTTGCAACCTTCGGGGTGCTGGTGCCATTTGTAGTCTTTGCAGTGTTGTTTAACTTGATTTTGGGTTTCTTGACGGAATCGGTACGCGCAGGAGGCTAAATTTCAATCAACATACGCCAAAGTAATAGTGGGTTTTCAACCTACCTCAGCTGGTTCTTCGGCCTTCCGCTTCTTACTCTTAGATGATTTCAGACTAGCATCTGCGTCATCAGATTCTGGTTCAGTGGCAGCGTCTTGCATTTCCACGTCCTCATCATCTTCATCCTTGACCACCACCTTCGATTTCTTCTCAGCGGACTTTTTCGGCTTCGTCTCCTTCAACTTCTTCTTCTCCTTCTCGGCTTCTTTCTCAGCTTTGGCCTCTTTGATTGCCTCCTGCTGTTGGCGTTGAGCCTCGCGGGCTTCATCAAAGCTTTTCAAGATGTCTTTGAAATATTGAAGATCATGTTGTTCGCTTGCCAGTTGATATGCACCATGGAGGTCTTTAGGTCGAGAGGGGGCTGGAGCCTCAGGGTCGAAATCAAGGAGGTCCCAATTATTGATCCATCCACTAAAAGTAGAAACTTAGCAAGCCAAAAATGAAAAAGACGCGAAGAACTCACAACTCATTGGTCTGAAGGAACATAACTGGAAATACTCGTTCCTCGACTTTAGAATCTCCGTCTCTCCACGTACCGTCTGGTCGGGCAGCTGCGGCAGGTCGTTTTTTAAGAAGTGCGCCTGGCAGCATAGATTCATCGCACACGATTGCTGGCCACGGCGGGAAACCCTTTAGTCGGGCGAAGAAATAGTCACCAGGCTTGGCATCTGGGTGAAAGACTTTGGCCATCTTGGCCTTTGATGCCTTCTTGTTTAATTTCTTCTTGTGTTCTGGCACCCCAGTAGACTTCCGTCGTGGTTTGACAGTCGCTGTTGCGGACTCGCTTGCCTGGGGAGCTGGGCTGCCTTCCTTTATCTCCATTTCGGCAGATTCAGACTCCTCGGTTGGTTGCTTGCCTTCTGTGACGTCGGTTGAGGCTTGTTTGCCGTTTGTATAGTTCTGCTCGGAGGCTAGATGCGGAAAAAAAATCAATCAGTAAGTGAATTTAAAGTGAAAACAAGACGGCAAAAGTGAAAAGCAAGCATACTCTCGATTGGCGCGGAAACCTCAGTCGCGACTTCTTTAGCAGGCTCGGGCGCGTCGTTGACGATCTTGTCGCGATTCTCATCTTCTGTGCTCTTAACTGCAAGCTCTCCCTCAGGAGCAGCTGCGAGAGCCTCTGCGGTGGTAGGTGGGGGGGAAGCCTGGGTAGTTGCCTCTTCGGACATGTTGCCGTCGCGAAACAGATCTGGTGGTCAGGTAAAGCAAAAGTAACAGGAAGCTTGCGATTGTGATAGACGCGGTAGAAAGGCGCTCGGTAGTTGCAATCAATAGCAGCCCTCCCGACGCACAAGTGGATGGAGATGCCTTGATGGCAGAGGTGTTGGCAGGTGGAGGGAGATGGAGATCGAGAAAATGATTTGTTCCTTTGAGATTCGCTTCGAAAATCAAGAGGCTTTTAGCGCAACCTTGCGATTCGGATCACGTGAGGCGACAAATTGTCCTCATCCCTAACCACAACAGCGAATGGGTGATCGACTAATCAACTCATACGACCTAATAGCACAAGTAAAAGGATTAAAAAAAACAGCAAAAAACGAGCATGTAACAACAAAAGAATACAAAAGACGAGTCAATGGGAAAAGGAAAATCAAACATCAGTGCTAGGAGCCGCCCGTTCTCAGAACAACGCCAGAGCCAGAGCCAGAGCCAACCTAATGCTGAGGTGAGGGCGTGACGTGATAACCAACCAGACCTCCTTCTCCCGCAGCCAATCACACCTCGTGTGTCCTGCCTCTGCCCGTGGCACAGGCAACACAATCATTCAGGGCCAAGCAAAGAGAGTTGAATGGAATGTGAAAGCCTGAGGAACCATTGGAAAAAATCAAGAACAGAAACAACTGCTTTTTTAGTCCGTCTAAAGTTTTTCCTGGATTCGATCTAGTGTACAACAGACTTTTGGTAGCTGACAAGTGACAAGATCTTACTATTCGCCTTCTTCTTCTTCTTCTTCTTCATCCTCATCCATTCCTTCCGCAACGTTTACTGTAAAACTCGGGTCCTGATCAACACCAACATAGCTGTCACTCATCAAGAACAACTTGAGCTCATGCTCACCTGGAGTAGGAACAGTGTATTCCAGCCTCAGGTTCAAAGACCTTCCAATGGTAATACGCTTGATGGCAAGCAACGTCTTTGAGCTTTCCTCACCAACAACCAGCCACCAATTCTCCATTTTCTTTATGGGGTAAAAAGGTGCGTGGACAGTGGTATCCACATCTGCGGAGTCGTCTTCCTCATCCACATCCCGAACAATTTTTATCTTGATATATGCTGGAGCCCCTGCAGTAATGTCTTCCGGGTCCTCAACCTCGAAGTCAAGTTCGATGTTTGGGTACTTGTTGTTTGTGAAGCTCGCAGCCTGCGCTAGTTGAGATTGCGACAGCGTAAGACGCTTGACCAGAGCTTCATAATCGGGGTTTTCAGACGGGTCCATGGCCTCCATAAACTCAAAAATGTCTTTGATACTACGATTCAAATATTCATTAGCGCATGCTACAAGGTTTTCAGGGAATGCTACATACCCGGAGTCATTGGCAGCCTTGATGACTTCTGGAGTGAAGTGGGGAATTTGCTTCAGTGGGCTGTCACGATCCCACATGGCTTGCACAACCATTTGTGACATTTCCATGGCATTCATGGCATTAATATGCCCGTCAGAAGACAAAATGTCAACAGAGGCACTCAGTAAGCTGAGAACTTTGGTCAAGATGATTTCCTGGTCCTTTGCGAGATCAATTGGCAATTGCATTCGAGAGAAGTGTGCCTGGAGGAGCACAAATGCCTTGAAATGAGGCGAGTCAAAACTAGGTTGCGCCATTTTGACGGGTATCCTGTCATAAACTCGACGAAGTAGGCTGTCTTCGTGTCTTCGAATCTGGATGGACTCGAATTCCGTTGCCGAAGTAACAATCTCTAGAATACCTTTCAACTTTGTTCGGCCTGTGAGCGAGAGTAAGAATGTCTGCATGGTGATGTATGAAATATTGTAGTAGGCAGCAATCATGGCAGCGTTGAGAGGCGTTACAGAATCATCTTCTTCATCCAGATCAATGATTTTGAATTCTGCCAGGTCTTTCAAGGTAGTTTCTACCAACTCAGACAAGTGCGCACTGAGACCTTCGTGAGAAGTGTCCGTCAAACTATAATAGCTCGGATTTGCTAAAAGGCGTCGATAGAAGTATGTGAAAGTTGTCCAGTTGATGGCATCATCCGCAGATTCAATCATCTTAGTGCTGATTTCTGAGACGAAAGCATCGTGCAAATATACCTGTAAATGGCTTTCAATTGGGAGAGCCTCATTCAAGAACTTTTTGTAATATTCACGCTTGACAGCTGGTACCATCAAGACACCTTTGCTGAGCTTATCTTCAAGGGGTCGCGAAGCCTTGCCGAACATTTGGAGGACTTCGCTCAGAGGGTAGTCAACATATCTGTGCTCTCGACCTTCGTAGTATTGAGTTCCCATCACGATCACTAAATGAGCTTTGCAGTCGAGTTCCCAGCAGACGTCTCGGGAGGCCACCATTACTTGGATAGCTCCTTTGTCATACAGGTGCTTTACAATTCGCTTATCCCCAGAGCTTAATGCTTCATGGTAGTAACCAATACCGTGAGAAATTGCTTCAGCCAAAGCTTCTTCACGGATACGCTCCAGAAGTGGTTTCATCTGCTCAACGTCGGCGTTTAAGAATCGGTCCTCGTCATCGCTGGCTATACACGCGGCCAACAGATCCCGGGTTGTTGCCCGTGCCTGCTTTCTGCTAGGCACAAAAACCAGAGCAGGCCTGTCCGGCGACATTTGGAGGATGGAGAGATATGTTGGCTTTGCCATAGCAAGCATGAGCGACGGGAAGTGGGGAACGGTGAAGGATTGAATATGGAGCTCAAGCGGTACCGAACGAACATGCGGGCTGAAGTTGTAAATATTGTGTTTCTTGGCATCAATCCATTCGCCGATATCTCGAGCATTTGAAAGTGAGACGCTCAAGCCTATAATTCGCAGGGGAAGTTGTGTTTGTGAGCGAATGTAGTGCATACGAGAAACAATGATCTCATACACAAATCCTGACTGGCCTCCAAGCATGTGCAGTTCATCAGCAATAAAAAGCTCAATGCTTTGAATGTTTTTCCGGCGTTGCCACTGACGAGAAAGAACATCCCATTGAGAGGGTGTGGCCAGGATCAGGTCGCCTTTTTCAAGAATTTTGAGATCGGCAGTAGTCTCGCCCGTCAATTTTACAATTTCCTTGCCTCCTCGAAGATTTGTGAAACGACCTTGCCAATCTTGTAGCCGCAAGTCAACAAGTTCTTGGAAAGGGGCAATGTAGACAGCACGGCCCGGATCCTGCTTTGACCAATGATGGAGTAACGCAAATTCGGCGCACACAGTCTTGCCACTTCCAGTAGGTGCCCCAACGAATACATTATCATCTGTTGAGTGCAGTGAGTTGAATGTTTGAGTCTGTATTTTGTTGAAGTGTTCCCAGCCAGGATACAAAGCCTTGAAATCCTCGGTCTTCAGTGCCGCAACAGGAAGTGGTTGAAGGTCGAGGAGCGGGGTGTGCGGAGGGAATTTCTCTGGTAGAATAAGCTTCTGGAACGAAACCGCCAGCTTGGTTTCTGAATGCATCCATCTATCTGAGATAACGGAGACAAAGTAGTTGGGAGGCATTGGCTCAGTGATAGGCACGGTGAACTCGACAACATGCTCATTCATTTCTGCTTGAGCGAAGTCTTTCCGAAGGATAAATTGATCGTGAAATAGGATGTCTTCACCATCGCAATCTTCAGCGATGATCCAGAAGCTTTCGGCTGCCCCGTGAACCTCGTCGTTCCACTCAAATTTGGGTGAAATGGTCAGCTCAACCCTTAGCATAGATCGTGTCATCGGTTGCACTTGGGCCTGAACTTCTAATCTTGGGAACTTTGCAACTAGGTTGCACACAACTCTGCCAGCCTTGGGAAGCCCAAGCAGCTCACCCATCCGCGGTGGATCTAGGTCGAAATAATTTGCCCATGGCACGTCGATCCTCTCGGCTTTTTGAACAATGTCCCGAGAGCAGCTGGGAAACTGGCGAAGAGGGGTCATCGTGGGCCACATTCGCTTCTCAGCCATTTTGCAAAGCTCCAAGGCCGTTTTCGCAACAGAGGACCATCCTTTCTTGAGTGTAATCTCAAAAATTGCGCGCAGAATACGACCGGCCGACTGCGTCACATATACAAGATCGGCCATCAAAGCCAGCCCTTCAAGCTTAAGGCGCGATATGTAGGCCTGTAACAGTACATTGATCTTGGCATGAGGCTCCTCAATTGATTCCTTGACGGGAATAGGCACACGGCCAAGGAGTTTTGCGAGCTCTAATTTCTCATCCTGGCGGACGGGGATGTACTTGAATTCATCACTCAACGCGAATACGCGGAAAAGCTCGATTGGTGTGATCGATGGCTGTATATGGTGATTGTACGTCAGCATAGAGCTATGTGTAATGTAGTAGTGTGAGGCGATGCGTCCAAGCTCGGTTGATTGCAATCTTCCGGTTTTCTTGTCATATTTGACTAGATTAGATTTCTCGAGAACCACAGCAGCAGAGTGGATGAGGTCAACGCGCTTCTGCTCCAGTGCACTGTCTTCTTCATAGTCTGCTCCAACACTGTAGAGTCCTGGAGACCGTAACATTCGAACAAACAAATATGTGTAGCCAAGCCATTCTACACCATCATCTCGACTTCGAACGTTGCCAAGAACAACTTCGGCGTTGAGATTATCAGCAAGTTTACTGACAAATTGACTCTCGATTGGTAGTTGCTGATTTAGAAGTGAGAGGTAATACTGCATCTCTGTTTGGGTAGTGATAATGATGCCCTCTCCATAGGTATCATACTGTGGTCGTCCAGCACGACCAAGCATTTGCAACACATCCTGCGGGCTTAACTCAACCCAGCTACCCTTCTCTGGAGAGTAAACTTGCGTTCCCTTGATGATGACGGTGTGTGCAGGTAAATTAACACCCCAAGCAAGTGTGGCCGTGCAAACGAGCACTTGAATTAATCCGTCGTTAAAAAGTTCTTCGACAGAAGTACGATCGGGCCTGCTCATTCCCGCGTGATGAATTCCAAATCCATACGGAAGGAGATCCTTCAACTCCCTGTCATTGACAGCCTCGGCTTCTGAATTGAGAGCCTCACGACTACCAGCATCGCTTCTCAAAATCTGTCCAATTGTCTCCATTTCTAGAGCTTTGTCCCTAATATATCTCGCAGTCTTCGAAGTCTCTTTTCGAGAGTGCACAAAAATGAGCATTTGATTTCGATTCGTCCCAACGTGCTCGAGAACCTTTGTATAAGTCACATCATTCATAGTTTTCAATTGTTTGATGGCTTTCTTTTCAGTAACACCGACGAATTCCTGACGAAGCGGGCAAGGACGGTAAGATCCATCAAAATGAAACATTCCCTTGACCGGATCCACGCGGAGAAAGCTTGCCACATCACGATAATTAGGCAACGTGGCCGACAGACCAACAAGGCGAACTGGGTCTCCTGTCTGCTCCATCTTCCTGATGGTTCTGCTGACAATGCTTTCCAAAACAGGTCCACGGTCATCATGCAAAAGATGGATTTCATCAATGATGATCAGCCGCACAAGGTTTGTATAGCTTAAATCTGTGGCCTTTCTAGTAATGACATCCCATTTTTCAGGAGTTGTAACAATGATCTGTGTGTCGGCAATTTGTTGTTTGGTAAGTTGCCGGTCACCAGTAAGTTCAGAAACTTGAATGCCGTATGGCTTGAGCCGCCCACCGAAGTTTCCAACCTGTTCCTGAACAAGGGCTTTCAGAGGTGCGATATAGACTATCTTGAAAGCATCCAAGTTAATTTCTCCGGTCTCGGGATTCCGATTCTTTCCGATCTCTCGGAGGATGGTCAACATGCCAACGTTGGTCTTTCCACTACCAGTTGGGGCGCAAATAAGCATATTTCCATCATCTTGAAAGGCCTGGGGAAAGCATTTCGACTGGATTTTGTTGAGTTTCGTCCCTGAGCTAAATGGAACCCGCGCCCATTCTGGCATCTCTGTGATGGGAATGTCTCGATCGCCAGGCTCGTTTCGTTTTTTGGGGGCTGGGACATGAATTTCTTCATAGCCTTTAAATGTTCGTTTAGTTGAGCCTTCTGGTAATTTGACTTTGGGATTGGTCATCAAGTGATTTCCTTGATCAAAGACAAGATTTTCAAGGTTGATGAGCTTCCGCGGCTGTAACCCTCCAACAAGGCCACCATCACCGGTTTGCTCGACCTTCGCGGCACCATTTGTGTACGGAGCTGAGGAGTCAATATCCATCTTTATCTCCAATTTTCGTTTCCTGGAGCCTTCAGCAGAAGCAGACACTCCTTTCAACTCATCTAATATCCATCGCAGACCTTCCGAGGCAATTTCTCGTTCGACAGCTCCTCGCGCTTCCGCGTCTTCAGCGCGCGCTAATCGAGTAAGCCAAACTACTTTGTCTCTGTTCGAAATAAGCTTATGAACAAGCTCGTGATGCTCATAATCAAAGAGTTCCGCAAGATCATTTTCGATTTCCCGTAGAGGCTTTTCCTCCCCGCCTTTTTCCTCGGGTTCGCCTGAAAGTGTATGGAGTGCTTGTTGAGTTTTAACTTGTTGGATATGTGCATCCGTGTAAATTGTGCCGATTTGTCTTTGTAGCCAGTACGCATCTATTTCCCTGGCAGCAATAAAGTCCTTTTCCTTGTCTTTTGTAGGTTCGTGGTCGGTGGGTGCAGAATCTATGATCATCGCCTCTTCTTCGGGGAGTTCTTGTGCTTCTGTATCTCTATCTTCTCCAGCACCACCTGCGGTCGCAACTTCTTCGGCGCCCGGACGATCCTCACTGTCATCTTCATCCTCAGAGGACTCGTCGCGTATCTCATCGACCATCTCCGCTCCGTCTTCATCTTCAGAATTATCGTCGAAGACAACGGCAACTCCTTGGCGGTCATCAATCTCAGCGCCATCCTCAGCGCCACCCTCAGCACCATCCTCCCCATCAGCCATGACTTCGTCCTCATCCTGTGCCTCGTAGTCGGTGATTTTCTTGCCAAGATTCACAAGCTCGTTGAACTGTTTTGGTGTAGTCGTTGAGCCCAATATATCATCGATTTCTTTTTTTTTTATCGAAATCCTTCATGTCATCGTCTTTAAGGAACTCCAAGACTACGTCGGCTGCACTTCTGATCGTCTCGTGGGAAACATCCCCAAGGCTATTTGAAACCGTCGTAAGAATTAAGTCATATGTCGCCCTTGTTGCGGATGTCCTTGGTCTATATGTAATCCCCTCTACCCTCGCATCTGCTGCGGATAAGATACCTGTCCCGCGAAGTTGGGCGGGTTGGCCGCGCTTTCGTTTGCGCTGTTCTCGCTCTAGAACATCCTGTCCTTCTTGAAAACCTCCTCGCTCAACATCGGGCAATCCAGATGCCTTCTTCTTCTGTTTGGGGACGTTGTCACGAGCATTCCGAGACCCCATATCGCGTATGCTCAGTCTCCCAGCGAGCGACTCGGGATCTCCTGTAACTTCGTCGTTGCGCCGAGTAACGAATCGACGGTCCGCCTGGAGGACCAGGTTGGACATCGCCGAGTATTTGTACTGCGACACATCGCGCTGTTGGTCGCTCATCGTGGTGGGCGGATTCTGTAAAGATTCGAGGGTTGGTGGTGGTGCTTGAATGTGCTTCAGCAAAATCCAGTTGCGACTGTAGAAAAGGCCGTCGAGATCATCAGAAAAAAATTGTAGCGTATTTCATCAAAAGTCAACAGCGTGTGAAGATCCTCGGGTAACACAAGGGGCGAATGAATTAACCCAAATACCGCTCCACCTTGATTCAACAGACCGAGCAGCCTGGTCAAGAAAAGATCGAAAACCCTTAGCTTGTAGATAAAATTAAGGTTTAGCGCGCTTTAACGCGGGACTGCTAGACGAGGCGGGATGAGGCTGAAAACCCCCGAGTAAATAAATATCAATAACGCCCATGAACGATTCAACATAGTAGCGGTCAACAAACTTGGACTTAGTATTTCGTCAGTCACGCATTGCCCAAAATGCAGGACCTAGACGCTCTGCCAACCCCTTTCAGAAAGCTTCACCAATTTCTAGACCCTTATGTCAAAGATAGACATGAAGCCGCCCGAATCAGGCGCGTCTTGTCGACAAATTTGGATTCTGCCGTAGACCCTGAAGCACGACGTCCATTGCTACGGCCGCTATCACTCACCCAAGCCTCATCCATCGTGGAGTCCACTCCGCATGGCATCAAAGGAAGCCAGAAAGAGTATCTCCGCTATCTGCGGGCCAACGTCAAGGCTCGGAGGGATTATGCGGAGGCTAGCAAAGAACACCAACCCAAGATTAAAAAACAAAGCCACACGGAGACTCTGGATGGGAGAGGCTTTTGTGATGGGTCCTTGGAAGAATTTTTGGGGCTGGTCAGACAGCAGCAAAAGCATGAGGTTTTATGCATCATTCAAGACTATGTTGACATGCTAAGGAAGAAGCCTGCTGCTGCTTCCGACCATCTTGACCCCAAAGTGGTGTTGGGAGGCACTGTTACTCTACCCCAGGTTCCTCCAGAAGTAATAAACGTCCATGGGACTCTACAACTGTCGGAGGGTGTTGATTTGAAAGAACTAACAGACCGGCTGGAAAAATCGGTCCTTCGAGCAAAAATGCTGTTGAAGAAAGAGCAGCTGCTGCTTGTCAAAGTGAGGGATGGG
>JAAMPI010000461.1:0-36927 GCA_013054445.1 Cudoniella acicularis
GAAACGAGCGTTGAGGTGGCCAGGTTGAGATCAAGCTCAGTGCCAGAATTAGACTCGATGTCGAGGTCGCCGCCTTGGTCTGGCGTAAGGATAGAAGGGAGATTGAGATCCGGGGTAGAATCCTCTTGCTCAAGATGTAGGCCCTCCTTAAGAGTTTCCGCGAGATTACACTCCGCATTCTCATCCACTAGTATCGTAGCTGATGGTGATGCGGGAGTAGAGTTTTCTGGGTCGAGATTTTGGGTTTGGGTTTGCTCCGAAGTGAGTTTCTCGTAGAGAGCAAGATGCGCATCGGTGAGGGGGTCGGCGCGCAGTTGGAGTGCGAGACGGGACGTGGCGTCGTAGATGTAGTTTTCGTGGCGGAGGTCGTGCATGATGATGTGAAGGGCTGTTTTTACTTTCAGGTCTGCGCATATGTCCTGCTCTTTCCCCTCTGTTTCTTCTTTGCTACCTGCACGCTCACCCTCAACAGCCATATCTCCCCTCACACCCGCACCGGCACCCTCCCCCTCCTCATCAACCAATACCCCCAATATCCCCTCCTTGACCTCCTTTCCCCCCCTCAAAACCACCACCCCCCTCCCCGTCTCCACAACATTATGCAACAGAAACAGCCCCTTTTCCGCATAAGCCCCCCTCTCCGCATCGCTCCTCCACCCCCGATTGTTCCTCGTATACCGCTTATCCGCAATGCGTCTCCACTTCCCCGTCTCCGCATCCCGAAACGGGAGCCCTCTCTCCGGCAGCGTGGGCATACCCGGCCACGGATTACGGGGTTTATTGTCACCGTAGGAGGTGATGAGACGGATGCGATACCCGGGGTAGCTGACGCGCAGACCATGTGGCGTGACCTGTCCGCGCTTGGGGTCGCCCCAGCGTATGATGCGCGTGGAGAGGGCAAAGATGGTATGTTCCGCGTTCAGGAGACTCTTAGGCGCCCATCCGAACCCGGGGGTACTCAGTCTCTCCTCTTCGAAAAACAGGATCTGGGCCGGGATCCCGGAATGCTTGGCAGCGACCAACTCCCACACCTTCTGCATACGCGCCTCCTGCGTCTCGGGCACGGCCAAGATGGCGTCGAGATCGAGACCGAGCAGCGCCCCGATGCACAGCGGCTCGTCGGACGGCACGCTCACACTGCGGAACTGCAGCGATTTATCGAGCAGGGCGAGGATCCCGCCCGGGGCGGAGATGGGGTTGAAGAAGCCCATTATGGACAACATCTCGTTATAAACATCACGCCCGACGGCACGATATCTCATCTCGCCTCTGCGCTGGAAGACCAAGAGTGTCAGCTGATTGAGGGAGTGCGCTACGTCTCCGAACTGGAAGTACAGGGATTTTGCGAGCGCGCCTTCCTGCAGCGTCCAGAGACGCCGCATCCAGCTGGACGTGAAGATGCGGGCGAGCATCTCGGGGGCTTCCTGTGTGCGGGACGGGTACGCCATGAGTCCTGCGTCGAGCACGAGCACGTGCTTCGCGCTCTGGTAGACGAGGCGGATCTTGGAGATGGCGGATTGTTTTCCCGCCCCGTTTTGGGCGGGCGAGAGGAGCGTGTCCAGCCAGATGAGGGAGCCGGCGTGCTTGCTGGGCGTTGTGGCGGGATCACTTGCGTTGACGGCGTCGACGAGGGCGCGGAGGTGGTGCAATTTGCATTTGTGGAGGGAGTTGGCGTGGGGATTTCCGAGCCCGTCGGCCCAGACGTGGCTGATTGCGGTGTAGGGCTCATCTCCCGACTCCACGATTTCGTAGGTGAGGTCATCTAAGTCTCCTTTCAAGAGAATCAAGGGGAACTTGCCCTTTTGGAACAGGAACGCTGTGAGCTCTTCTTCTGGAACCGTCAATTGCTCGCAGTCACAGCCTTTGCGCTGGTGCTCTTCCTTATACGTGTCGTTTTTGATCTGGTAAAGGTTACACGCTGAAGCGGTGCACCTGCTGTGATCGCGAGGAGGGAGTGACTTGTCTAACAGGCGAGCAAGATGCAATGATTGGATTTGCGAATATTTTGCCTCCGCTCTGGCAACATCGCTCGGGCACCAGCCATGAGCAACCATCAAGTCCCTGACTTCATCGTCTATGAACTCGGTCTTCCATTCTCGAGCGACTCCTGGCAATCCCAGCCTCTCGAATGCAAAGCTGACAGTGGTCGTGAACAGTTCTCCTAGAGCGGATATCGAACATCGGACTGTGTGATTGAATTCTCGGGGGAGGTTCCGAGCCACAGCCTGCGCATATGACAAACACAAGGACAGATGATTGTAATAAACTTTTCGAGCCTCTAGATCGCCAGGCAGTGACGCTCGGCCTAAAGCTAGAAATTTATCTAGAATTTCCATATCAAGTCTAATAGACTTCTCATCCTTGTCTAAGACGAGACTGTAAAGTCGATTGAGAACCTCGTTGGAGCTGCTATCAACTGTAGACTCATCGGTATTATTGGCGCCTATGAATTCCGCAATGAGGCCAAAGTACAGCCATGTTTGAAAGAACGACTCTTGCTCCTTAAGAGGCGTTGGGTGTACCCGTTCAGACCGAGAATATTCAAGGAGATCGAATGCGCCGTCCTTGAGCGTATCTTTGAGCTTCCCCTTCCGAGCAGGGTATGTTATCCATGGGCCTCCATCGTAGCGTTCAGTAGAGAGGTACGGAGTCTTCGGAATAGGGACTGAAGGATGAGCAGGCTGCAAATAGAACTCCATGGTATACGACTCGACTGGAGGATGGGGTCTTGTAGTTGAGGAGGAGAATGACTGGTGAAATTATGACTTCCCACGTTTCCGATGTGTAGAGTGCAGAGTGGAGAAGGCCGGGAAATGACCCGTTACAGTAAAGGTGTTGACCTATCGGATCTTCCACCTGGAAGTTAATCCGAATAAATGTCTCAGGTGAGAAAATAGATCAATCAACACAAAGAGGTATGAGGATAGAGGGAGTGAGAAGAGATATAGGCGAGCCAAGAAACAAGTACACTGAAGATTGATTGATTAGTTGATTTATTCATACTCGGTTCCAGCGATCCACCGTAGTAGGACTACTATGCCAGAGTAGCCTAGCTTTGGCGCAGTTACCGAGGTGCGCCTAACCGTATTCGGTAATTTATACCTCACTTCATCACGACGACGTTGTGACCAGTAACCTCCTGCTAGACGGTCTGGCTCCTATCCGCGACTATATATATAGGCGTCTCAAGGAGTTCTCTACTTATTTTTAGAAATATATCAGGCTCGTTGACTGCCGCTTCTACAGGTCTTCTCATGTCCTCTTTATCTTCTGTCTCCCCCTAGTGTTCCGCTTTATCTGTTCATCCTATATTACAGCTCCGAAATTACCCTAGGAGATACGTCTGTTCTATGAATCTAATTGCCTTTGTAACTAGTTTTAGCTCGTTTAAGATTACTCTCATGTCGATCTCTTTCGCCTGCACAACTATGCGACTTTAAATCCAAATCCTATCTAAAAGCATACTGATGCCCTCAAAAAATAAAAAAAAATAGGTCAAGCTATCACTGCAGAAGTGATTTAATTAGATTTGTGTTCACTCCTTACGAGCCTGGCCAGCTAAGTCTGTGTTTTCAGGGTATTTTACTAGTAAATCAAAAATTAAAAGTCGTAAATTTTTAAAAAGATAGTTATTAAAAAGTATATTTACCTTCTAAAACTCACGATTACTTGTTTTTTATACTATAATTATTCTTAGTTATTTTATAACATTCAAGTGATCGCGATAGCTTTCGAAAACGAAAGCCTAAAAGCGGGGTCACGACGCCTAGAAATCGCTTAACAGTAGTCTGAAAACGCAGACTTAGCTGACCAGGCTCATTAGGGGACACAACAAGGCTAAACTTCCTCGTACAGAAATCCCCATATTCAACTACCCCCTAAGGCCCTTGACTGTCGCTAGTCAGGGATCTTCAAACTGGGCACAGAGCTACAAAATCGTCACTACTGATAATGACCGAGAGAAAAGGAGCTATTTCATGAAGGTGAATAGAAGAAAATCTCATCACAACTGAGCTCAATCTAGTTTCTATCTTCGCAGGTTTCAGTTGGTGAACACGGGCTGAAGGCTCTAAAGGGTGAATTCGAATCCACCTCAGCTATCCACGCAATTGCCGACGAATTCAATCCCAAACCTCTCACTTGGAGCTCTTTCAACAGTATACCTAATACTCACTATTATATCTGCAAATTCTACCAACTAGAAACTTCAAGACTTCCCTCGCCCTCACAATTCTGTGCCAAACTCGCCGCCCTACACACCAAAAGCCACTCCCCGGGCGGAAAATTCGGTTTTCACATCACTACCTACAACGGAAATCTTCCTCAAGAGAACACTTATACAGACACGTGGGAAGAATTCTTCACCAACGGCTTCAAACACATGTTGAATCTGAATCTTGAGCGTGGAGGCCGCTGAGAAGAGAAGAGATGCAGGAGCTTAGAGAGGCTATGCTGGAGAAGGTGATTCCGCGATTGTTGAGGCCGATGGAAAGCGAGGGACGAAAAATTAAACCGGCGCTTGTGCATGGTGATTTGTGATGTGGGAACGCTGCTGTTGATTCTGAAAGTGGTCGGCCTCTGATTTACGATCCTGCGAGTTTTTTTGCGCACAATGAGTGTGGGTTTTCTGAAGTTTACGTTTTATTTTTATTTCTATTTTTATTTTTACTGATTATGAGGTGGAGATGAACTTGGCAATTGGCATCCAGCACGAAATAGATTCTCGAAGGAGTATTTTGATACTCACCATAAGTTGGTTCTGAAGTCTGAGCCTAAAGAGGATTATAACGATAGTAACTAACCTCCCATCCTTAGGGTCATTGATGAGATGAAGAAACTAGTTGCTAAATACCCGGGAGGGTACGAAGGTTACGAGAAGACAATGACTCTTAGCAAGACGAAGTAGATAGCATATAATTCAATAACTCCTCATCTTGATATCCAAGGTTCTTCAACTTCCAACCCCCGGCTTATGACAAGAATCTCATGTTTCCTAGCAACCACAAACTCACGCGTCGCAGATACATACTCCACAATGAAGCTTCCATCAATGCTCTGCCATTCTGAAAGTAGGAAGAAGTGGCGTCTGGCCCCGCTCGAGATCGTTGTGGCGGTGGCAATGTCCAAACTGCAAATCCATAAATCTATGTCGAGGAATAAGACAGTTCTTCCAGCTACTGCAATTATTTGCTTGATTCGATGTGAGTTATTTGCAAATTTGAGAAGTGGAATGGAAGCGGGTGAAGTCTTTGAGGACACGATGCTGGATGCAGGCCAGATTCGGAGGGTGGTGCTTTCAGACGAGGGAGAGCTAGAATTGCGTTTGAACAAGCAGGGAAGAAAAGGAGGGGACCATTTATCCATGTAAGGATTGGAAATGTCCTCAATGTTGAAAAAGTTCTTCTGGGTTGGGGTAGGACGCGTGATCGTGAGATTCGCCAATTCCACCCCATTTCCACCATCAGGAGACTGTTCCACCTCCAGTCCATCTACCCAGGAGAAGATATGTGTATTTCTGCGGCCCATGGATATGAAGTGACCTGGCTTCAAGGGATGAGCGGCAAAGATTCTCCCATCGTTGTCGTCGTCGTTGCCGAAAGGAATCCTGCTCCCAATTCTCTGTCCTTCCGTCGTCCATAATTCAACAGATGTCTTGCATCTCAGTAACAGTTTCATGCCAGAATCATCATGGACCAGTGCCGACACCGGTTCCCCCGAGCGTATTTCGGTAACAACTTTGAGGAATTCGACGCCGGTTTTCTCGGCCAAAATAGTGTTTATTAACACACGCCCAGACTCATCAGCAGTTACCAGCAAGGACATCTTCTCAACATACAGAATACACGCGATTCTACAGTTTGCAGCATGTCGATAAAGAACTTCTCGTTGAGCAGCGGCGCCTGTCTCAAAATAAGATACTGAACCATCTCCCTTTCCGCAGAAGACGAATTTCCCGCTAGAAGTGCAGCACATTGCCGTAATTTCTGGATCGGGTGGACCTTCAAGCATGCTAACCGTCTTCATTTCCATCAATACTGCTTGACTCATCTCTTTTCGACTGCTTTCATCACTGTCAATCGAGACCAACACAGCTGGCTCCCACATGCGGTATTGGGAGCCGCGGATGTCGGCAAATCGGAGGCTGTCGCTGCTAATCGCAATGTCTCGAATGCCATCTTCGTGGGCCTCTATCATGTAAAGTGGCAAAAGAAGTTCTCCCCTCACTCCAGCAAGTTCAAAGATTTTGATTGTGCCTCTTGAACTGCCTGTGACTAGGGTTCTGCCATCCGGGGAGCATTTGAGATAGTGAGCGAAGACGTCCGTGCTTCGATATAGCAGCTCTGCTGACTCTGTGCCATATAGTACGATCTCTCCATCGCTATATGATATAACTAAAATGTTGGTTTCTGGCCTTGAGTTGAAAGTTAATGCGTCAACCACATAGTGGTTTATGTCGCCACCTGTTATATCGGCGTTTTCTCTGCTAAAACATCGAAGGAACTTCTGCGTTGGGACATGAAATACATATATAGGCAATCCTCTGTAGCTGGCAGCTAAATATTCACAGTTTGGAGAGAATATAACTTTGTTAGGTTGGGGCCACAATCTCTGTCCAATGACAGTTTTTGGGATGGTCTCGGTCCACTGCCATCGCCTGGTCTCTTGCCCGTTAAGCAAGTCCCAGTGAATGGTATAGTTGCCTTGTGTAGCTGCAATGAGTGAATTTTCTCTTTCAATGAAGAAGAGAGTAAGGATCTGATGACTTGCGTCAAAAGCCCAAAGCCGAGTTCCTTCTTCCAGATCCCAGATTTTCACCTTTCGTTGACCACTGGAAACCAGATACCGGTTTTCACCGCAGAAAACCAGAATATTGGCCCTTGCTCCATGGTTCAAAGTGAACTTTGCCTGTGTTGTTCCCTGGAAGTAAACATATACTGTGCCATCGGAGAGTGCAACGGCAGAATACTGATCTCCACAAGCTACGCTAGTGGTTTGCTGAGTTGGATAATCAATTCTGGCCAAGCAATCATTCCAGGTCTTCTCAGTAAGCCCTCTGATGGCCAAAATAGTCTGTGGTGACCGGGAACCAAAATATCTTGAAAAAATGGACTGTGAAGGGCACATCGCTGGAACCAGGGTATGGATAGATGAAGGCGAAATCTCGAGATTCCTCCCGAACTTTGCACTTAGTCGCAGCAAATCGCGTATCCAGGTTTCTGGAAAGGCCTTTTCAAGGGATGTTGAAGATAAAAATTTGGCTTGACGGTTGTAATATACTCCTAAAAATTTAGCAGTTCGCGTGATCGAACGCATGGAATGCTTTCTCGCGAGGTGCTCAATCCAGATTAATAGGTTGCAGTCCATAAACTTGCATAGCAAGTCCCAATTTTGGTCGTCTTCTGATGAGCTTTGTTGTAAATGATCCGAAAAGTACTCGCAAGCGTAGTCTGTAAAATTGGAAATTGCAAGCGGTGTGCCTGCTGCAGGAACCCAGCTCAGTGCTTGTGACTGTTGCCCAACTTGTCCTTCCGTAAATTTCCCGGCTATAAGCGTAAGACAAGTATATGCAATTCGAGTATGACATTGCTGTATATCAAGTGCTAGATCAGGATAGACTTCCTGATGCAGTAGATACTCTTTTGCAGTTTGGTGGATGATTTGAGCTTCATGTTTCTGATTTACAGAAACCAGCTGTCCGGAGATGGCAGGAATAAATCTTTCCAGATTGTGCACCGTTTGGCCTGTGTCCAATTTGAGAGCGCATTGTAATCCATCAATATTCAACGGTCGTAATGATAATAAAGTCCACATGTAAATGGACTTGGTCAATACTACAGCTCGTGAATTCTGAAGTACACTTTCCAGCATCCTGGCGTAGAACTTATCCATATCCCTCGGTACTTCATTTAGAACCTCTTCAGCTGCTTCCTCTGACCAAGTTTCTTCCAGTGTCTTGACGACAAGCGACACCCATAAGAAAGACCCAGAAGCTTTTTCAAGGATTCTTTGCCTGAGCTGTTCATTTCCAATGCCGTAGCTGGTTGACTCGGGCCCGATCCTGGAATCGATAAATTTGCGGAAATCATCAATCGTATCCTCATCTTGTAAATGATAATGCTCGACATTTTTGGCCATGACAGTTACCTGCTTCTCGATATCCGGAGTATTGCGACTGGTAAAAAGAATTCTCAAGCATGATGGTGCGGTGGCGAGTAGATTCAGAAAGGATTGATATTTCTCACACTCGTCCACAGCATCAATTATCCAGAATTGAATTTTGGAACCATAATCCTTGAATAGGTACCCGAGGAACACCTTTCGCCAAATCATGTGTTCAGTCCATTTGTCCCAGGGTGAATTCCGTTGAACCTCGACCAATTTTCGAAGGATGGAATTATCTGTTGTCGCCATTTGATATGCTAATGCTCGCAGGCACCCAACGACCGAAGACTTTTCCGATTTTCCATGTTTGAAGAAGAAGTAACTGCAGCTTTGATTGTTTTGTTGAAGCTCATTTATGATACGGCTGCTGAGGAAGGATTTACCAGAACCAGCAGGGCCAGCAAGCCAGAAAATGGATTGGCTAGGAGACCGGGCATTTTGCCACGATTTATAGACTTCTCTATTTATCAACCATTCACAGGATCCTGGTGTTCGCTTTTCTTCCAATTCTAGTAGGTCATCCTCTGGCGGCTCAGATATATCTGTCAATTGAATAAGTTGATCATTCTGTAGTTCTGGAATTTGCGAATCTAGAACAAATGAGCAATTTGACTAACGATTTTGACGGTATATAATTACCATTTGACGAGATCGTATCCACAGTAGTGACCAAAGCATTGCGGAGTGTTTTGTAATTTGGGTCGGTTTGCCGATCGAATTTACAAACTCCACGATGATCTGCGTTCAGGGGATAAGACTTTTCGTTCGGGAATCCGAGAGTTGCTGAACTCTTTTCCACGATGACAGCATTTAACATAGTTGGTTTCGTTTCATAGAAAGACCATAGCTGGAGATCTCCTGCATATTGCCTGAAACTGTCGTTGATCATCTCAGTCGACTTGGAGCTAGGCTTCAGTTCGTTAACGAACGGCTTTTTACCGTAAGAAATACTGAGTATGTTGGAAAATGTCGTGGAAAAGTCCGAGCCTCTGTGTGGAGTTGCGAGAAAGTAAAGTGTGTTGATTCGGTTAGCTAGGTGTTGGAGTTCAGGGGCTTCTCGGGCAAGCATATAAGCCTAATTCCTGTTAACACTCCAAACCTTATATCGCCACGCATGAACACACCTTCTTCATAACAATTCCGCCCATGCTATGTCCAATAAGGACAATGTTAGTCTACAACAGTCAGTGGATATCATTTAAATCGCAGGGACAGCCCTACGTTGCTCCTGCGAATCCCCGGGTTGCAACTGATGTCGCCCAATAAAGACCTTGCAAAATCAAGAATATTCCAGGTACTCTTTCCCCGTTTGTCCCAGTCAGCATTGTATCCAAAGCTATGGATTCGAACAGAAGCAAATTCTGGATCTTCGGATAGCCATGTCTTGGGCCAGTAGTGTTGAGGATCCGCCGACAATGACCATGTTTTCCGAGACCCTCCGCCAAGGCCGTGGACAAATATAAAGTCGATGCGTGGATCCTGGGGATCGTGAAGAAGATTGAGCCCAAGAGAACCCTTCGCATCTTTTGATTCTTTGGCGATAGAGGGATCATGTTCGAGGGATTTAGGTTCTGTCACTCCCTGAGACGGGCTCAATTTTCTCCAAGCTCCTTTCGCGACACGACCAAGGCGATTTGAACTTTTACTCGATGGGCGACTCCTAGACTGGGGTTTTGTAAGGGCCTGCGCAATTTTTAAGGATCCAGTGGCCTCGGAAAGCGTTTCGCCTTCGGGATCGACGCTGTTGCCATCGGAGTACTGATTTTCAAGAGTGTTGTTCTGGTTGTTCATTGGAAAAAACGAATAATTGAGCTTCAAAAAATTAACAATAACTTTCCAAGATGAAAAATGTGAATCACAACTCTACAGCATGTTGGAAATTTGGCGGCTTCCCTTTGGATCAACCAGCTTTTGATCATGCGGTACAGCACTCATATTATTGTTAGCACACGCGGGCGGTGGGTGGTTCTGAAATGTCAGTGGATAGTGGATGAAGGGGTATGCGTCGTGGGACATGCTGTCTTTCAGGAACGAGTGGCAGTTGCTTCGTGACGAAGAAAATAGGAGCTGCCCTCATACGATTGCGAAAGACACCGGCTAATAAGCTGACCTGCAGGCTGCACTTTGGTGAGGACCCGTTAAATTCAGCGGGTAGATCACTGAAACAAGCCACCAACAAGCCACCAACTCACCGGTCCGTCCCCTGCAACTCTTCGGATTTGCAGTGGCTTTTGGAATTGGGAAACAAGGGAAGCCGGCTTTACTCTAAATATCGCGAATTTACCGCAATGCTGTTGTTCAAATCTGCTATGAAAAACTCCTGAAGTGCGACATTTTCTGTCTTCGACTGGCTCTTATGCTGAACTCTTAGATACCACGGCGGTCTCGCCGCGTGAGACTTCAACTGCGAACCGCGCGCCAAATGGGAACCTCCCCAGCGACATAGCTACTCCCGGAAGTCGTTTTGACTCGAGCTAAAGGCGCTGTTACGCCACTATCGCGATCATCTTTTGTCACACAGGAATCCAGTTCTTTGATCGCCCTGACCGGTCCAAATATTAGGGATTCAACAGTCCTGCCACATTCGGCTTCACCGTTGCGATCGCTTGATAGCAGATCCTCCCTTATATCACTTGCACACGATGCTTTCTACACTCCGATACGAAGATTATACAATAGGGTGGATATGTGCGCTCCAAGTTGAGGTACTCGCTGCTAGATTCATGTTAGATGAAAAACACAGTGGTATATTTCCTGGGAGGCGTGTGTCACGACCCCGGATCAGGTGATATGTCACCTGATCATAAGTTCACCAGTTCAGGACCCGGGGAGTGAACTAGTGCACACGTGAACTATGATTCTACGACCTATATAGCCATATAGTTTTCCTTTGTAGAGCTGCGTGCTCAACTTCATATATCTTAGCAAGATAACATTCTACCCTGATCTGCTTGACACTTCAATTGTACGACTAAACCAACGCCTCACGTGATATCGCATACCACGTGACAACAGAACGTTACAGCGTGGCGACGATAACGATTACATACCAGGCACTATTAGTGGTCACAATGTTGTTCTAGTCGGCTTGCCCAAGAAATCAACCGGCACCGCCTCCGCAGCTAGCCTCGTCTCCCAGATGAGACTAAGCTGTCCAAATCTCCGGTACGGTTTGATGGTAGGCATTGGGGCAGGAGTACCTGGACAATACTTAGAACCTGATACCCGCCTTGGCGATGTCGTGGTCAGTACACCAGCGGATGATTCCGATGATGCGCATGGAGTCATAGGTTACGAACTTAGAAAGGAGACTGTCGATGGCTTTGTCAGGACAGGTTGGCTTTACCCAACAGATCAACGCTTACAAAATGCGTTTGGGACGGTTCAAACGGAGGCATAATTCAACAGCTCTCATAACTTCCTCAAACATCTTAACATTTTCCAAGCAAGACGTAATAGTCACAAGTTCTTGCATCTAGGCACATGGAACGATCATCTGTACGAAGCGGAAGAGGCAGGCGACCTGGCAGACGACAACAAATTGATAGTACGAGATCCTCGAGACTCCCAGGATCCGGTCTTTCATTACGGCCTTATAACGTCCGAGAACAAGCTTATAAAGAATGCCAAGCTCAGGGACGAATTGAGGGACAGGTATGAGATTATATGCTTTGAGATGGAAGCAGCTGGCCTTATGAACACACTACCTGTTGCTGTTATACAAGGGATCTATGACTATGCCGACCCTCATAAAAGTGACGTGTGGCATCACTACGCTGCTACTACGGCTGCTGCATATGCCAAAGGGCTCCTCTATGCTATTGGAGCAGATCCTTCTGCCAACCCTCCATGGCAGCGCGAGGAAGGTTAGTAATCTTGTTTCCCAAGTTGTGTAATTGTCACAAGAATATTGGGCATAGTGTTTTTCTGTTCGAATTTATCAAACAGCTCTAGCTTCTTCAACAATAGGACAGTCCTCAATCATATCTTATCTTTTCTACCACAACATATCCGCGATTCAGGTGTAGATGAGACACGCTTGGAGCTGGATAAATTCCTCCAGAAATTACAAGGCGAACCAGAATACCATGCCTGGGCATTTCTCGATAGCTGGTGCCACGAAGAGCTCCTACTGCCGTCCGCTCCACCCGTAGCCTCCGTGTTGGCAAAATAATTTAAGACCGAGTGCTTAATAACTGCCTCCAAAGACGGACACACAGAAGTTGTACGAGTAATGCTTAAGGCAAAGGCGGATCTGAGCGGGGAAAATGTTGATGAGATACCCGCGCTGCTTTGGGCGGCCCAGAACGGGCACAAAGCAGTAGTGCAGCTGTTACTTGAGAAGGGAGCGTACATCAATGTAAGTGATAAAAATGGATGGACAGCACTGTGCTTAGCTGCCCAGAGTGGGCACGAGACAGTAATACAGCTACTGCTCGAAAAAGGAGCATACATCAATACAAGGGATAAAAATGGATGGACACCGCTGTACTTAGCTGCCCAGAGTGGGCACGAGGCAATAATGCAACTACTGCTCGAGGCAGTAGTGCGATTGCTGCTTGAAAACGGAGCGAATATCGAGGCAAAGAATAAGGGCAAATGGACAGTACTATGCTTGGCTGTTTATAATAGACGCGAAGCGGTAGTGCAATTGTTGCTCGAGAAGGGAGCGAATATCGAGGCAAAGAATGAGAATGATTACACGGCACTACACTTAGCTACTCAAAGCGGACATAAGGGAATAGCACAACTACTACTCGAAAAAGGAGCGAATATCGGGGCAAAATAAGAGTTAATAGATAGTACTATACTTGGCTATCTATAATAGATGCGAGACAATAGTATATTTCTTAGAACAAAGGAAAAAGAAGTAATCCCTCTATCGCGAGATACATACAGTATAGAATATTTCAGAAAATAGTTATAATAATAGTAAATACCTAAAATGTCACTGGATATCTTTTTAATACCTGACCTTTCGCCTAAATGTGACCCCTCGCGGCGTTAAATTACTCACAACAACTGAGATATTAAACCTAACATTGCGCATTCATTCTTTCATTTGAAATCATTTATTGTTTAGTGCTTTTATAGATATATATTACTCGCCGTATGGATAGAGTTTGCGCATAGTATTACATTACTATTGAAAACCTATCCTATGGACTTTTGGCCGGTCTGGGTACATCATGAGATTGGTCTAATCACTTCAAAGTATTTAAATAACTACCAATTTAAATTCTATTTTAAGTAGTTGCAAAGAACACTCAGGAGATCTTTCATGATATCTATCTTTTGTAATAATCATTATTAGCAAACCAGTAGTAATTGATGGAATTGTTGTGGGTAGGCTCATCGCGAAGACATCCGAGCAAACTATGATTAAAGGCATGACCGCAGCCACATGCCAAAGAAAACATTTTCTTATGTGGAGCCAAGCTGCAATTAACTTAATATTATCGTACAGGATTTCTAAGCGTTTTTACGTTTTATCTCGTGTTCTAAGGAGATAATGCAACACTTCATCTCGAGAAATCGTATCCAGAGCGCAGGCACTAGAAGTTGTGGTCGTGTGCTATAACTTAGCGAGTGCGCCCTATAAGTTAGTGGATGTGCGCTGAAAATTAACGATAAATGCCGTAGAAGCTTTGTTTTGTTTTTTTTTTTTCATAATAAAAAAGCAGTAGTAGAAAATAATTTTAATTATGAAATAGCTAAACACTATCTGTAATTTATACTGTCGAAGCCATTGCGCACAGAAAATGGTGGGAAATAGAACATCAAGCTTCCTACCCCGCCCCCGCTTTAGGACGGCTTTTCTTAGTGTTGCGCACCCGGGTAAGGAAAACGCCCATGCGTTCTCAACACTTCAAAAGTTCTCATGATCTAGAGTATTTTTATACTTAAAAATAGTCGCATTTGGAAATTAAATAGAACATGTTTACTTGGTAATGCATTCATTTGTTTAATTGCTTATTTTGAACGTTTAACTGCGATCGTCGTCGGTTTAGCTACCTACATCCGAGCCCACGATGAGCAAGTACTACAAACCAAAGGTCTCGACGATACATGTAAAAAACAGTAATCTATCAATGATGTGCTTTCTTAAATTATGGACAGTAGCACGGTGGATATTTTCGATCTAGCGAATTTCAAGCCTTTTTAGAAAATATGAGTGCAGTAAGGGGGTTCTCGGACATTTTAGGTGTCACATTCAATAGTAATTCAATATCCATATAATGCTAGTGAATCCGATAGCATGTCAGTTCTCCTTACCTAACTCGATAGGTTGATTAGTTCCACCACCTCAACTCTCAAAGTTTTTTGCCCACTCATCATGTTCATCTTCCCTGCTTCTATAACCCAAACAATACACGATCCTGCTAAGCTCAATCTTCCGATGAATATTTCATCCTTTCAAAGCCTCCCAACAATATTCGAGGTTGGAGGTGTTTCCATTCCGGCCGTCGGCTTCGGAACCTTTCAAGGCGATAACGGGAACAGCAAAGTCAAAGATGTCGTGCTTACAGCTTTGCGGAATGGATACAGACACATTGATACTGCCGCAGCCTATGGCAATGAGAAGGAAGTCGGCGAAACGATAAAGGAGAGCGGACTTCCAAGAAGTGAAATTTTTGTTACCACAAAATTGTGAGGAGCACCTTGTCCTCACTTTTAATCATTTCTATATGTTTGCTAACTTCGTTTAATTAGAGCACAAACATGGCATGACCCTGAGGATGTTGAGGAAGCTCTCGATCGGAGTTTACGAGATTTGCAACTCGATTACGGTGAGCGCCCTCCCCTGCTCAGTTCGACGAATCCACGGCGGGGCAATATCAACTAATTCTTTTGCTTTCAGTTGACCTTTACTTGATGCATTATAAGCCCTCTATTCAATTCACCCTTTATTTCTTTTCATGGAAATTCAATACACGATCTAACCCAACCCAGTCACTCACGCATATGCTGCAGGCCCTGGACACAGTACTCTTCGTCATCCTAATAAGAAGATATGACTTCTGTAACATCTGCCTCATTCTCTTGCATTAAATTTTCTGTTCTAACATAATAGCCTATTATCGGCTATGAACTCTCAAGATAATACACAAAGACCTAGACTGCGATGGAAAAATTAGTTGACCAAGGCAAGGCAAAGCTCATTAGTAAAACAACACACTCCAAATTCCAAATTCACCAGCGATTCAATTATACTGATAAGTAATAAGGGCTGTCGAATTTCAATATAGCCAAGACGAAGCGGATTCTAGAGGTTGCCAAAATCCGACCTTCTGTAAACCAAGTAGAACTGCATCCATAGGCGACATCTCTCTACTTCCACGGGCAATTTTTTGGATTTTAATTAACATTTAATTTAGATATCTACCTTAACTTGAGCTTCTAAATTTCTGCACCCAAGAAAACATTCACCTCACTGGGCATCAACCTCTCGGCGGCAAGCCAGTCGCAGCCGTCAACCCAAATGCGAATCGTCCGGGACCTCTCTCAGACCCAAATGTAGGTCCATGCACAACCCACTGTCCCATCACTCTCATCTAAGTAAGTTTTCTCTCAAGATAGCGGAAATAGCATCAGCATACGGGAAGTCGCCTGCTCAGGTTCTGTTATCCTGGGCAGTTCAGCGAGGAACATCTGTGGTTCCCAAAACTGTTAACGCCCATCGAATGATTAAGAATAGAGATTTATTTAGGCTCAAGGACGAGCACATGGAAGAGATCAATAGTCTCGCGGAGAAGAAAGGTGCTCTGAGGTTTTTGGATCCGAGAGACCATATTGGATTTGATATCTTTCGCGAGGATGTGGATGAACCTGTTGAAGGGACTAAGAAGGGTTTTTTTTCTTCGTTCGAAGAAGAGGGGAGAAAGCATCAACATTATTTCTAGTTTCGCTCATTAAACTATAATTCTTGCTCCTTTCGATTAATTGAGGTATTGGCATGCTTGCCTAAATGAATCAAAAAGAGGAATTAAATATGAATCCAGAAACAAACGCAGAAGCCACTTGAGGTATCGTTAACTATCTAAAATCAAACCCCCCTTTTCGAGGAGGAGCTGTTGAAGTACTCTTCCGTATGCGCGGTTGCTTTTGTATCCAAGATCAAATGCCGTCGCTCCATTGTTGTCTTTTTCATTTGGGTTCGCCCCGTTGTCAAGCAATAGTTTCGCTATGCCTTCGAAATCACCAAACAAGCGGCCCCATGCTACTACTACATGTAATGCTGTTCTACCTGAGTTGTCCTTTATATTCACGTCTGCTTTCTTCTCGATCAATAGACTTGCTATTCCACCCTTCCAGTTCCTCCGAGAGCGCGCAAGTTCGAGGTGGAGAGCCGTTTTTCCGAAGTGGTTCTTCATATTCACGTCCACCCCATTCTGAATCAATACCTGTGCTATCCTCACTTTCGAATCACTATCAAGATTTTTAACCGCTAAGTGTAATGCTGTTTCTCCGAGGTAGTTCTTAATATTCACATCAACGCCCTTTTCGAGTAAAAGCCTCAGTATTGGTACGTTGTCTTCTTTTAATGCCAAATGTAATGTCGTTTCTCCGAGGTTGTTCTTAATATTCACACCAACGCCCTTTTCGAGTAAAAGCCTCAGTATTGGTACGTTGTCTCTTTTGAATGCCAAATGTAATGCCGTTTCTCCGTCGCGATTCTTTGCATCCACGTCCAGACTATTTTCAAGCAATATAGTCAATAGACTCAATTGTGCTTCTTCATGGCCGGATCTGCGATACAAACGAATTGCGAAGTGTAAAACTGTTTCTTCACATTGATTTTTTTCATTCAGTCTGATCATATCCGGCCCATGTTGAAGCAAAAGCCGTACTATTGCCTGATCACCATCATATTTGCAGAAATAGCGAATTGCCAAGAAGAACGGCGTATCTCCCTCAGAATTCATGATATTGATATTGTTTCCGATCTCGAGCATTAGCCGAATTATATCTTCTGCTTCACCGTAGTACTCCTCAACAGCTAAATGTAACGCAGTCTTCCCGGACTTGGATTTTATATTCACGTCCGCTCCGTTCTTAAGCAATAACTGAATGATATTCTTGCTACCGCATGATGGTTTGAAGGTTGCAACTGCTGTATATAATGCCGTTTCCCCAGCGTTGTCTTTCGCATTGATATCAACTCCACTATCGAGAGCTAACCGCATTAGCTCGTCTGTCGATTCTGTAAAGTAATTCGAGTCCGAGCAGATATGTAACATGGTCGAGCCCATTTCGTTTTTGGCGTGTATATCTGCACCATTATTTCTTAGAAGCTTGGCTGCTACCGCATTCTGCCGCTTGTACGCTAGGCACAATACTGTCTCCCCAATACCATTCATCACCTCTGTATCTGCTCTATTGTCCAGAAGTATTTGCACAATTTCATTCTGGCCCCGATTAGATGCTTGATGTAATGCTGTCATGTCGTTTTTGTTTCTCGCGTCAATATCTGCCCCATTGTCGAGAAGCACTCGAACGATTCCCTCGTACCCTTTCTCGCTTGCTTGATATAATGCTGTCTGTCTGTAGTCATTTCTCGCCTCGGTGTCTGCTCCTTTGTTAAGAAGCATCCGGACGATTCGGTCGTGTCCTTTGCCGCTCGCCTGGTGCAACGCTCTCTCTCCATCATGATCGCTCGCCTCGATATCTGCCCCATTATCAAGAAGTATCTGCGCGACGCCCACATGCCCTTGGTAGCTTGCTTTAAATAGCGAAGTCCCTCTCTCCTTGTCCCTCGCCTCGATGTCTGCCCCATTGTCTAGAAGTACCTGTACTGTCCATTCATGGCCATTCAGGCTTGCTAGATGTAATGCCGTTTGTTTGTTGTGATCCCTCGCCTCGATCTCTGCCTTATTGTCTAAGAGCAATTGCACGATATCAATATGTCCTGCATAGGCTGCGTGATGTAATGCCGTTTTCTGATCTATATCCCTAACCTCGGTGTCTGCTCCGCTTTCTAAAAGTATTTGTACTACCTTTGGATGGTGGTCTCTGCTTGCTCGATGCAATGCGGTTCTTCCTACATCATCTTTTGCGTTGATAGTTGCGTTTTCTTTAATCAGAAGGCTTGCCACAGTTTCATGTCCATTTTGAGAGGCCAGCGACAGTGGTGTGCGAAGGCGACTATCAGGAGAATTTGGCTCATGTCCTTGTTCGATAAGTATTATCATCGTTTCCTTCAACCCGAAGTATGCCGTGAGATGTATGCCTGTCATTTCTAGCTTTTCGGGAACATACAGGATGTGGAGATAATCATCGTTACCCCACTGCGTCATTGAGTCCATGATTTGACTGATGCAATATATATTGACTTTGCGAGAAAGAAACTGCAAGATACGAGGTTCCATTTCTTTTGAACCCTCTTGTTGCACTTCCCGAGCGTGGTTTCCCCACTGGTCTGCAGCATATTTGCAAAATGGATATAGTCGCGACCATTCTCTAAATATTTTTCCTGTCAAAGGAAGAACTGTAGAAAAAACATCAAATGATAGGTAATCTAGACAGTTGGTCGTGATTTCCCTTTGAGCATGAGGAAACCAGGTATGCTGTGTCCGTTCAAAGTATTTCTGAGTTGTATAATGGACTAGGCGAACGATACGACTTTCCTTCTCGAAGGTGATAAGTCCAGCACATGAAGAAATCAAATCTGTGATTTCCGGGAGACTTTCTGTATTGAGATCCGTCTCACCATTCTTCACAGCAAGGGCGTGTTGAAGTTCCAAGGCGGTAAGCTGTCTCTTCGCACATGTGATCCAAGATAAAACTTTGATAGCAAGATCTCGAAAGCCTGCCAACTGGCTTTCGACTCTCTCCATTGCTTCTCCATAAGCGTGGTCCAGTAAGCTAGAATTTGTCTCGTCTTTTGAATCAACGGATTCTTTTCGAAATTTCTTCAATGCGCCTTTGATATCAGTAATTGTCAACTTGTCGTGTAATGAGTCTATGCGAAGCTGTGCGAGCAGAAACCTAGACGAGCGTTATTTTATACGACCGATCTTAGTCAGAGGGCTTGGCACTTACATTCCGTCAACAGAGCTAATAATTTCGGCTTTGATTTTCTCTTGTAGGGCAGGGTCTCGAGAGACAAAGGGTCGAAGCGCTGCCATTTTCGAATCCAAGTATTTGTTGATATCCTCATTTCTAGCACGAATCTCTATCGACAAATGTCCCTTGAAGAGCTCTGTAATTTCTGGAATAAATCGCGATGTAGCAAAAATATTTACTCCAGTCTTGTCTCGGAGGCCGAAAATGTCGGACAAGAATCGCGCCCGGTCTCCCACCAATGTTTGATATTCATCTAAAGCATCGATAATGATAAATGTCCTAGAAAAAGAGGATATTACACCAGACAATGCCTGTAAAATTTCCTGAATAGAAGGACGACTTCGTTCACGCTTGTGGCGCTCGTAGAGATTCTTGACCTCTTTAGAAATAAACGACTGTCGCTGAGTCAATTGCCCTAAGAGACTTGAGAGTAGGTCTGCAAGCTTTTGACCTTCTTGCCGTCGAAAGTTGCAGTAGAGGTAGGCGATGCCAGTATTTGAATCAAGACGGAACTTTTCCCGAAGATGCTCCACAACAGCACAGGTTATCATCGTCTTGCCAGCTCCTGGGATGCCTGGGCAAAAGAGAGTCTGTTTGGATTGGGTGATCCACTTAGTGAATTCCGAAGAATTCAACAGCCATTGCCCAGTTCCTTCTTGACATCTGGCGCTGAAATCGTTTTGCTGAGGGGCGTAATCGACTCTTGTAAGCCATTCCGAGATTTTTCGATGTTCTTGATCATCTTGGCGCTGAATCAAATGGGACACGCCTTCCTCAATTACGGAGGATACACAACTAAACAAAATCAGCCTAGTGTTATTTTCTAGCGTTACAGAAGCTATACACACCCCTTCACTTCATCAATCGGCATGTGAAAAAACAATCGTCTTGCATACACGGCTGCCACAGCAGCAGCATATCCATGCCACCTATCGTTCTTATGAGAATCGCAATAATCCGATATTCCACGGATGACAATGCAAGGGAAGTCGGACAGAGCACCTGCACCTTCCATTTCAAAGCATAACACGCTATGTTGCTCAGCCAAGCGGTCCCTTAGCCTACCATTTTTCACAACCCATTCCCCTGAAGCGATTGTTCCTCTGTGAACAACTACACTTATATCTCCACCTTCGTCAGCATCGTCGTCATCGTCCTCATAAGCTTCACGCTCTACGCGCCTGGAAGAATCGCATCGGCATTCTTCGCAAGACGCTTGCGGGTTGGAATGTATATAGTCTGGTTGATATAGATGATCGTGTTCTCGTCCAGGAAACTGGTACTTTCGGAAGTATGGCCTTGTCGTGTCAAATCTTTTAAGATCTTCGATTATCGGATCCTTTCGAGACCGGGCACGCTTCGCCGCCAAATCCTGAGCGGCATTGAGGAGAACTGCTGGTGGGGGAGCTAGAGCGCCAGTGCGTTTAAAATGGAATTCTTCTGCTTTCCCATGATCGTATTGAAGCACCCCGGAATATCCACCTGCTGGTTTGCTAACCACGACATCACCAAGGCGGATCATTCCATTATCGGTTTTCACTGGTACGCCACCTCCAATTCCAACAAGCAATCCAAATTTGAGATTCGGAAATGTCCTACTCATGTGAGTGACGACTGTGGCCGCTGGATTGTTGCCGGGTTGATGCAAACTAGCGATAACCACGTTATGTCCGTTGATGCTGCCCAAGTTGTAAACGTTGTGGTCGGTTGGAGGCTGTGGCAAGCGCTCGTGCTCTTCATCCAACATCTCAAAGGCAGCGATTTGCTCCACCTCCAATGGGCAGATCCATCCAACGGTGTAATCATCCCGATTCAATTTCTTCTCCTCTGGCTCAACCTTGTCCGATATTTTCCTCTTTTGTGCACTGGGTGCATCTCCCAGATTGTCCTCAATTCCTAGCTTTCTTTTCATTATTTTTGAGATGACCACACGGCTCGTGGCCTTGGCCGGCAGCCTCGTTTTGGCATGAGAACGCCAACCCTATTGTGGCCTTGAATACGTTTATATTACTCTTCGAGGAGAAAGGGGACAGAGAAAAACACGGGGGAATTGTATGTACACCTCCCAAAAGTTAATTCAACAAGGCACGAAAATTAAGGAAAGAAGGACGAGAGCTGAAGAGATTATCTTTTAAGAGCCGCATCAATCCCTAAAAAAATGCAGCTCGAAGCGAACAAACCAAGAGGCGAGAAAGTGTGACACAAAGTCAATTTAGCCTGCCGATTAGGCGTCCGAGCTTTCTGAAGCCTCGATCTCGATATATGCCCAAGCAGGATTCAGGAACAACAATTTTGATAAATATGAAAAGTCTGAATGTGGCCTGAAATAAGAAGAAAAGGAATCTCTTGTAGAAGGCCCATTCACGGAAAAGGGTATAAACTTGCAAATTTCGCATTTTTAATTATTTATCTAAAAGGTGCATGGAAGGAGCTCACATACCCACATATCACACCTCACGTTCCCAAGTAGCCAGCTATCTACCCAACAGAGTATGTACCCAATCGAGCAAGATGAACATCAACTAGGCGCAAAATATGTTGCAAGCCAACGCTCAATCCTCATCCAGAAAAAGGAGAGGCACAAGTGCAGTCCCCTCACGAGGCAATCGCATTTCAATATCAGCACATCTTCGGCACAACTGACAGTCATTAAGTGACTGAATTGCAATTTGACATCCGTGCTATTTCTGTTTTATGACCATCCTTCATCATGAAAGCAAGAGAGAAGGAAGGGAGGCGTGAAAAGACAAAAGAGGAATACACTCCTCTTGATATGGTGAGAGACACACCCGAACAGTAGTAATCTTACTAGTTTCACGAGGAAGGCAGAAAAAAAGGTCATATATGCATTGGTTAGCACCAGCGGCATGTGCACACCAGCCGCCCAACCAATCCTAATGTACATAAATACATTACTCGACTCGCTTCTCGCATCGCTGGCAAGTCGTCATAAAAACCCTAGTCGACAGTCGAGAGAAATCCAGGAAAGTAGTCGCCGCTATGGCACAAGTATTAGGTATTATTAAAACTGTTAAAGCAGAAATTCGGGAAGAATGCAAGATCATAGTTCGCCATGATCGTGATTTTGGACAATGTTTTGGGATTCGGCGCCGCCGGGTTGGTGTCCAGGGAAGAATTTGCCTTTCTGAAGCTCGCTGAGTGCAATATCGAAACGTGCGCCAGCTAGGTAGGCGGCTCCGATCTTGGATTTGTTAACTTGGGTTTGTGTTCAGGAGGAGAAAATCTTTACCATGAGTGCTGAGATAACAAGAAGTGTGCCTAAAACCGCAATGAGAAGGAAGAAAACATCGCTCTTTGCCTCTTTATCTTCGGCCTTCTTCTTTTCATCTGCAGCAGAGATCTCACCCTTGTGAATTAACGCAAGTGCCTTTGGATCTTGTGATGGGTAGAGAGACTCGATAAATTGCTCGATCTATAATTGTCAGTTGGATGTCAAGAATCGAATGGAGAGAGGAAAACGTACCTTTCCGCATGCTGCGCTGATTTGAAGGAAATTTGGATCTTTCGGGGTATTTTTCTTTGCTATTCTCCGGGCATATCTCTTGAAAATGTCGCAGACTGTCCGTAGATTTTGCGACGATTCCATCATTAACGAACAAGCGTCACCCTTGGTTATTTTGACATTCTTTGTGAAGATGGCTGGGTTCTGAAAGACAATCTCTAGTGTTGCAATGGCCATTGCTTGAGGAATTGCGACGAAATTGAAAACGGATTGTTCTTTAATGCCAGCCATGTAGAACAGACACTCCTCGACGTTGCCAAGAGAGTTCAAAACCATCTCCGAGCTGCAATTCAGTGCTTTTTGCAAGTTCTTGGGGTCAAACAACTCATCGAAATTGTCAACGTGCTTAGACCAAATCTCCTTGGGATACCATCGTCGCTTATCTTCGAAATCCTCTCGAATATCTCGAATGATGTTTGTCTTCTGCAAGAATTGTCCCATGGATTCGGCAAGTTCCGGCCTTTTCAATAGTGCTGGATTGGCAAGTTTAGCCTCAACGAATAGCCTCGTCAATCCATCTCCGACGAGTCCCGCAACGTAATGGCAGTATTTCTCGTACTCCTTGATCGTAGCAATACCATTGATGTTGAGCTCCTGGTTATTCGCACTATCAGCCATGCCATTGCCCATCTGCTCAGTGATATCCTTGATGATCGCTTTGTATGCAGGCTTGATCAAGTTAAGCTCTGTGATAACGCAGTCGAAGTGGACTAGCAGATCGCGATCTTTCTCGGTGGGTGCATTCTCGTTGCATGTCCATCCCTCTTGTTCGATGATATTGTGGAAGTTTCGCAGTAAAGGTTCCTTCTTCTCGAGGGGAATTGTCATGTCATCTTCAATGGTGTCCAGACCGCGTAGGATCAAGTAGAAGAGGGCCACTGGGACGAGGAGTTCTGGGTGCAATTCCTGAATGACTGAGCTGAAACTTCGACTGGTGAGTTGCAGGTAATGAAAGCATTGTCTCAGCGTCGCAGATTCTTTCTCGGGATTTCGCGTGTGTACGGGGTCATGCCAGAGCTTCCTAGAGCTCGGTCAGTATTGATGCAAAAGAGCTGCGAAGCCGAACCCACCATTGAATGATAGCTCTTAGCTGATTGGGATGGACAGAGAAATAAAGGAGCTGCTTGATGATTCCCATGGCTGCGACAAAAACCTTTGAAGCTGTTGCGGTTGTGAAGCGACAGCGATTTATAAGGGGTGAAGGTCTCCCCGTTACTCGAGGATGGGGAAATTTCCAATTCGTGGAGTCGTTATTAGTGGCGGAAGTTCATTACCGAAACTCCGATTCGCTGCGAACCTGGGAGCCAGAACACCAAGCAGCAATATATACGGGAGAAAGGACTCGGAGGGGGAAGAACGACACCAGCTTGTAATTTGCACGGTAGAAGACAATGTTGTCGGTTTGGTTGAAATCCAGATTTCTCTTACCGCCAGAGACTCTTTCCGGTGTTTTTCAGAAGCAGCCACCGACCGGCTAAATTCGTCTAACAGCGCCAATCAGAACCTGGAAAATGCAGGCCCGACATGTCTCCAATCATCTTCACCAGGAAATTTCAGCTAGATTTCAGCCTCGTGTCGCATACGTGCTGGTGATGATGCCACCAAACCATCCCTCTGAACAATGCCAGGAGTGAGATAGCTTTGGAATGCCATACGCGTTTGGAAAGCTGGCGTCGAGCCTCATATAAAGCAGGAAAGCCAAACTCTTTTACCCCTTTTGCCGTCTAGCTCAGACACTTCGGCCTGGACCCTTCTACTTCAGCCTCGACATTCTTTTGCCTTCATATCCCACAACTCTCTTCACACGAACCGCGAATATGAGCAGACGCGAATCCGCAGAGACAGATCTGGAGCGAAGCGATGCAGGACTCCTCAAGGATGAAGAGAAGGCTCAGAGCCCGATTCGCAGTTACGGACACACTCCACAAAAAGGGCTGCGCAAAACAGTTATTGATGTAGCTTGTATCGGGTTGAATATCATAAGTACAGTTACTCTCGTGTTTCTCAATAAATGGTAAGTCTGCGAAGGAGCCCATTCTAGATGTAGGACAGTACCCTTCAAGACTTCAGAACTAATGCGCTTTTTCTACTAGGATATTCCGGGACCCCCAATTGAAGAACATGCAGGTATCTTTTGCGATGTGGCATTTCACATGTACATCCATTGTACTATACCTCGTCAGCCGATCTCCCTTCAACCTTTTCGTCCCTATTCGACTGCCGCTCCTACAAATGATACCGCTATGCAGCTTTTTTTGCAGGATTTTTGATACTTGGGAACTTAAGTTTGGCATATAATTCAATTGGATTCTATCAGCAAGTTCCCTCTATTTCCCAATCTTTAGGAGTTAGAATCTGACTTTAGTACAGATTGGCCAAGATCATGACTACCCCTTGCGTGGCTTTGCTTCAATACATTTTCCTCGGCAAATCCATCACAACCCTCACAATGGGAGCACTGGCTAGTGTCTGTGTCGGAGTGGCTCTCACTAACACTGGAGCAGCAGGAACAACTACATTAGGTGCATCGATAGCCATAGCTGCTTTTACCGTCACCGCTTTCTATCAAGTCTGGATTGGAAAAAAGATGAAGGATTTTGCGGTGTCAAGTCCCCAATTGTTGCTCAACCAAGCCCCTATTTCAGTGTTGCTTTTGGCTTTTCTGGCCCCTTTCTTTGACACGGTACCGAATATGGCAATCATTCCGAGAGACACTTTGATTGCCCTGTTTCTGTCAGGTTTAGCGGCTGCAGCACTGGTGAGACTATCTCGAACATTCTTCAGGCGAGAACGTGCTAACCACGTGGCAGAATCTATCCCAATTCCTGATAATTGGGCGTATGAGTGCTCTCACGTTCAACGTGGCATCAAAGTAAGCCTCCAAATTACCCCATCTCAAACTAAGTCTAACAAATTAGTGTCAAAACAATCATCATCCTCACATACGGCTGGGTCAGCGAAGGACGCGTCTTAACGCTAAAAGACTCTCTTGGTATACTCCTAGCCCTTGGTGGTGCTACATTATATTCCCAACTGTCATCCAAATGAGCCATGAAAACTAGATATAGATAATCATAATTTATGTACCAAAATGTGCCAAAAATACAAAATATTACTATCGCTAGAAGTCTATTTGAAAATGATACGAGTGTCCCTATATTTTACAACGAAATCCAGGGTTTTGGCTTTAAGTGTCGCTAGCCCAAAAACCTTTGCCAGAAAAACCAAAAAGGTATCTCCCATCCCAACATCTCTCATTCCTCATATCCTCGTCTAACCCCTGGGTCTATTCAACATGATAGATGAATACCTATATCTAGTCAGCAATCATCATTTCCACATAGATCACTTCAGCAAGAGAAAAAAACTCACATAAATATCCCACCAACGGTCATCACAATACCCAAAGCACTCTTATCCAAAATGCTCCTCCCAGAAATCGCCCACCCAATCGCCACAATACTAACCGTCTTCAAATGTCCCACAACCGTACTACTAACCGGTCCACTCCCCGCCACAATAAAAAACTGACTGATATTAATGAGCGCCGCGAAGCCACCACTCATCAAAATCATCATCCATCTATACTGCGGCACAACCGACAACACAGGAATCTTATCACAGAAAGGAACAGCAAACATGAGCATAATGCTTGAAATTGGCGCCTGATTTAGCAAAAGTTGGGACGAGGACATCTGGAGTTTCTTGTGATAAGCACCGATGAGGACCGTATAAGCGGAGGAAGCGCAGACACCTGACAGGGCGAAAATAACACCGATGACGGAGGTTGTTGCTACCACTTTGTCGGTGTCGGCTGGGACTGCGGCGGGCTGGGTGTCGTAGTACGAGGTTATGCCTACACCAGCGCAGACGGGGATTAAAGCCAGGGCAGCGGTGCGCGGGATGGTTGCGCTGTAGAAGACGTAGTTGATGATGGCGGTCATTGGCGTGAGGAGGACACGGCAAAGTTGGTAGACTGTTACGGTGCTGAAAGCCAAAGAGAGATTGGGGAGTACGACGTTCAGACACATGCTGAATGCTAGCTGTTTAGGGGGTTAGTCATGTGATATATTTTCGGTTTTTTAAAAAGGGGGACGAACAGGAAGCATTTCGACGATTCCAGCGCGTTTGGGCACGAATGCGCCGATTGCAGGGCGGGAAACAACCCAGAGCGTGAGTCCGGTACACACAAAATGGAAAGAAGCGAAGGAAGTTTGCATCAGCTTGAAAGCTGGGTCGTCGAAGATGGCCTTGTTGGTGAAGACGATGCCGATGGTGGCTAGCATGTTGATGGCTGTCCAGAGCAAGAACTTGCGCTTTGCTTCCGCGGAGGGTTTGGAGGGCCCTGGGACCACGGCTGGGACAGGCTCGTCATATTGCTTGTCGTCGATATTCTCGGATTTTTGCGCTTCGACATCTAATAGAGGAATGCTGTTTTCCTTGGTGGTTTGGTCCGGCATGGTCAGGTGACTTTCCCGTTTTCAGGGGTGACTTTTTTGCTGGTTTGTTGAACGATTGAGGATTTGTCAAGGCGTGTGATACCGTGGATGGCGATTTAGTTCAAGGCAAACACATGCGAGACGTGCTTCTGAGGTGTTGCAAACAAGATTGCTAGAGATGTCGTGCTCGTGTTGGTTGTGAATTCGTGTTCGGAAGATGCGGCTGAGGGGTTGTGCTTCGGGGCGTTACGTGGACTCAAGACTGCTTGCTGTTCGACTGCTTCGTACAAAGGCAGTGCGGGTATCTGGAGCTAGAAAAGGATTACGAAAGGAGCGACTAGAAGCAGAAGGCGAGAGAGCAAAGGTCGGGCGCAAAAGGAGGAGAGAAAAGAATGATCACGAAAAAAGAGATTTGGAGATTGGTGATTATGCCCGTTTTTATTTCGGGTCGTTTGTGAGGTGAGGGAGCTCAGCTGTGCCACAGGGGCCAGGATTTTATTAGTCGATACGGACCCCTGGGATGACTGCGCAATCGATTGACTGTTTCGTGCGATGATTGGTTTTATTATGGGATTTCTACGTACAATAGAATCATTTCAATGAGAGGATGAAAAGGATCTGAAGTTTAAGTTGAAGTGTCTTCTTGCTTGACGATTAATTAGAAATAGAGCTGACCATCGAACCCTTTCCATCTGAAAGCGGGGGACCCAAAACGGCTGGCTGAGCCCAAAATATTTCTGACAGGCTCTCAGCCTCTCACGGACTTCATGCAAACAGGTCAGCACTTAATGTGAAGAAAACCAGAAAAAGAGGGCCAAGAAATGCATTTACGAAGTACGATCAAGTAACAACCACAAAAGTATTTACTGCGATGGAAAAGCGCTGAACTCTCGATTTTGTAATAGCCGTTTAAAAGTCAAACCGTTGATAAGCAAATAAAATTAGCCCCCCTTTTTGGCTCTCGTCCAAAGTCTCCAAAATCTGGAGTGTGGCGGCTATCGCTCCGTCACTAACCAGAATTGGCCTTCACAAATGAGCCCCTGCAGGCTGGCCACTGTTTACAAATCCCTGGCCTTTCCCCCACCCCCACCCCACCATCCTCACCGACTCGACTTCTTCAACTGCTCCTCGTACGTTCGTTATTTGCCATCGCACAAGCACCTTTCCATACTCAACCTCCACTCAAAAAATAAGCAATCATGGCTGCGAAACCTGTTTTCCTCATCTGGGGTGGTGAAGGTTGGGTTGCTGGCCACTTGAAGACTCTACTTGAGAGCCAAGGTAAGAAATCCTCATAATTTCACAACCAGCCACCTACAGCTTGAAGCTCGAAGCTCACAATTTATTAGGAAAAGAGGTCCACACCACCACAGTCCGCATGCAAAACAGAGAAGCCGTTATTGCGGAAATCGAGAAAGTCAAGCCAACACACATCCTCAACGCTGCTGGATCTACTGGACGGCCTAACGTCGATTGGTGCGAGGACCACAAGGAGGACACAATCCGCAACAATGTTATTGGTACTTTGAACTTGGCAGATGTCGCCTTCCTGAAGGGCATCCATCTCACAGTTTTCGCAACTGGTTGCATTTACGCCTATAACGAGTCCCACCCCATCGGTGGCCCAGGTTTCCTCGAGACCGACAAGGCCAACTTTGATGGCTCTTTCTACTCGGAGACCAAGGCACACGTTGAGGAGGTCCGTACGCAGATTACGGCGACAACTCAATTGCTAACAATAACTAGGTCATGAAGCACTACCCCAACGTTCTTGTTCTGCGACTTCGTATGCCAGTTAGTGACGACTTGCACTCCCGTAACTTCGTCACCAAGATTGCCAAGTACGAGCGTGTTGTCGATATCCCCAACTCTAACACCATCCTCCATGACCTTCTCCCAGCCGCCGTTCTGTTGGCTGAGCACAAGGATACTGGCATCTACAACTTCACCAACCCAGGTGCCATTTCCCACAACGAGGTTCTTGCCTTGTTTAAGGAATACGTCCGACCAGACTTCACCTGGAAGAATTTCACTCTCGAGGAGCAAGCCAAGGTCATCAAGGCCGGACGCAGCAACTGCAAGTTGGACACCACCAAGCTCGAGACAAAGCTCAAGGAGTACGGTTATACAGTTCCCGAGATCCACGAGGCCTACAAGGGCTGCTTCCAGAGAATGGCGGCTGCTGGTGTGAAATAAATGCTCTGAATTTCTTGTCCAAAAGTACCATTCGTAGATATTTACCCTATCCCGTTAGCTAGTTCGGTCGCTTGGAGGCAGAAATGAAAAGGTTGAACAAAATGGTACTCTGGTGATTCCACCACAAATATGTCTCACTGAACCCAGGCGAGCTGCATCATGTTGTGACGGTTCAAAAAAAGCAATTTCCTTTGTGATTCCAAGAAATTATCCATCAACAGACAATGACTCTATATATACTGTTTGTTGGCATCGTGAATGTCGATCCCATAGCGGGATTGATTCTGGCACCAAATTTAGCCTCGCCTCCCGCTTCGTCATTCCGCAGCAGATCTTTTTGACCGACGCATTCGTAAAGCTCAGCCTTACATAAACCTACCGCTGCAACCAGGTGCCAACGACACGCTGGAGGAACGAATGCTGAGATCTCCGCGCATCCCATCTTCATAACCTCGCGCCTCAACCTCATTCCCTATTCTGCGAACAACCGACACTATGGTCGTCGACACTACCTACTACGATGCCTTGGGCGTCAAGCCCGACGCTACAGAACTCGAAATCAAGAAGGCCTACCGCAAGCTAGCTATTGTAACACATCCTGGTGAGTGCCCCGCGGTATATTCAACGTTTCTATTCTGAAACTAACATACATTCGCAGACAAGAACCCCGGCGACGACACCGCGCATGAGAAGTTCCAAGCCATCGGCGAGGCCTACCAAGTGTTGAGCAACAACGACCTCCGCAAGGCATACGACAAATATGGCAAAGACCACGCGCAGCCATCAGAAGGCTTCGCCGACCCGGCCGAGTTCTTTGGCACCATTTTCGGCGGCGAAGCATTCGTGGATCTTATCGGGGAGATTTCGCTGATGAAAGATCTCACCAGGACAATGGACATTACAAGCCAGGAACCAGAGGAGGAGGAGGAATTTCCCGGCGAGGCGGCTGCAAAGCAAGAGAGTCTGGCGGAGGAGAAGGCAAAGCAGGCGGCTGCTGTTGCGGGGGAAAGCTCCGATGCAAAAGTACCGCCTACAGCATCTGTTTCGGAAGCTACGGATCCAGATTTCCTCGCTGCTCCTTCGGAAAAGCCAACGAGGTCTTCTAGTCCCTCTGCTTCTGGTACATCAACACCAAAGCGATCGGGAATCCCACTGCGACATGCGATTATGGATAAGACGGAGGAGGAGGCACAGATGCAAGCTGCGGGGTTAACCGAAGAAGAGAAAGAGTTGAGGAAGAAGGAGAAGAAGAAGGGGGGGTTGAGCAAAGCACAACGTGAGGAACTAGCTGCATACGAATTGGAGCGTGCGAAAGTAAGGAAAGAGAGAGTTGATACCCTGGCGAAGAAGTTGGTCGATCGAATCAGTATATGGACGGAAACCGACAAGGGCCCAGATGTCACACGGGCATTCCAAGAGAAGACACGCCTAGAAGTCGAAAATCTAAAGATGGAATCCTTCGGCTTGGACATCCTACACGCCATTGGAGCAACATACATGCAAAAAGCAACCTCTATGCTCAAATCGCAGAAATTCTTAGGCATAGGTGGATTCTTCTCACGACTAAAGGACAAGGGAACCCTCGCCAGGGAAACATGGAACACAATCTCCAGCGCGATAGATGCGCAGATGACGATGGAAGAAATGGCCAAGATGGAGGAGAAAGGAGGCGAAGATTGGACCGACGAGAAGAAAGTCGAGTATGAGAGGCGCGTTACGGGCAAAATCTTGACGGCCGCGTGGCGGGGAAGCAAATTCGAGATTCAGAGCGTGCTAAGGGACGTGTGTGATGAGGTTCTGAATGATAAGCGGGTGCCGGTGTCGAAGCGGTTGGAGCGCGCTCAAGCTTTGGTTATTTCAGGGGAGATTTATTCTAAGGTTCGTCTTTCTTTTCCCCTCCCCTTCTCCATATCCCCCACCTCACATATCCCCCACCTCCTAACTAACCAAATAATAAAAAAAAACAGGCACAACGCAGCCCCGAGGAAGAAGGCGAATGGCTAGCCTTCGAGCAACTGGTAGCCGAAGCAGCAGCCAAGAAAGAGCACAAGAAAAAGGGGAAGGAAAAGGATAAGAAGGGGACCACTACTGCAACGTCGGCGGCAGATGCACATGTAGCTGCTGCGCATGATGCCGCTACGGATGTGCCGAATGTTCCTAAGGCGTAGTTAGGGAGGGGAAGGTGGCGAGGACGCACGTAGATAGTGGATAGGGTAGTGTGATGTGATAGTATGGCATGATGGTATAGAATAGATCCCTCTTGTTTGCTTTGCTTTTGTTTTTATTTTTGGTTGATTGTAGTTTGTGGATTTAATTTTGTGTTGGTTTGCGATGGCTGGTGACGGGTTTGTTGTTGTCATATTTTGAGCGTGAGCATGAGCGTGAGCGCTGTGAATGGCTGGAAAGGATGTGAAAGAGCACGTTGAAAGAGCGGATTGGTGCGAATGGTGGGGGATACGTTGATTGATCGATGGAATGAATGCATTTAGATAGAATTGTTGATTGATTGGGGATTTTCAATTTCCTCCCTATGACAGAACAAGGAAGAGCAAGAGAAAGGTGGATTCGGGTCGTGTGGTGGGGAGGAAATGGGGTGAGCTAGTATGAGAGAGAGAGGAGGGAAGGGAAGTGAAGGAAAGGGAAGCAGTAGCGATGTGTTCTTGTTGTATAGACCTCTTTACTTACTCTTACTTTGCGAAATGAACCGAGGGGTGTGAGAGAGTACTTGAAGTGGAATCACTGGAATGGATGGATGGAGTAGCATTCAACGAGTCGAAGGAAGAAGCCAAAGAAAAATGAAGACATTGAGCAGGTCGGTATACATACGGTAATAAATAAACCATGTGGAAACAAATATAAGCATCTTATATATAGCGAGATGTTGCCCTTTTTAACCTCACCCGTGTCAAGCAACGAGCAAGCAATGAGAGGTAGCCAAGGTGAAAACGGCCTCGCTCACGACGTTTTTTGCATGATGAGCCCAAATTGGCAATCGCTCCCTTTTCTCTTGTTCTAAGCGATTAGATGCCAATAAAGACCCACCTCTTTTAAATCGGGTTTTGTTTGACTTATTTGATTCTTTCTTGGGTATTTTACTCTCAATTGTGAGGGGTAACTTATTTGCTACGAAGTAACTATTCCACAGATTCATTCCTCTATCCCCTCTCGACTCACGAATTCGCGTAGTCTGCTATTCAACCCTATCCTATCCTATGTTGGCTGTCCTGTGACATTCACACCATCTTTCTCTCTTTCTCTCTCTTATATACAATGATGCCAGCGTTTGTACGCACAACCCCATCCTTACGCACCCACTATCCATCCACTAGACATAGCAAAGGGGTATCGTGAAAAGGGTACTATACACACAAAAGAAAGAGAAGAGAAAAAATGCCTAATAATCCCCATCCCATTCCATCCCATTCATAGCAATGGCAGCCCCCTTAATTAGGGAGGAGTAATAATCAAACGCAAAAAATGCATGTATGGTAGTGTCCAAATTTTACCCCAATTATGCCTTTCTTTCCGGAAAAGAATAACGCCAAAGTCCATGTATGCATGCATGCAAGCTCGAATGTAAGACAATAAGCCCGCCAACGCCTCTCAAGCACATGAGACCGCCGTGATCTGACCTGGTGAAACATAGGAAAGGTGTCGTTCTAGTGAGTGGTGTGTGTGGTCGATCGAATTATCCTCTGACTGAATTATTCGTACAAAGCCTCCGAAGATTATCTTTTTTGTTTCGTGGTTGGGATTATCGTGGTAAAGGGGGACCGAAAGTGGTAAATACGTCTTTTTGACTCCCGTCGATTTCAATTCCACTGTCTCTGTCGTCTTTTCCTGGGCCACCCCAAGGAGAGGCGTCGTTTGCTGCGACGTTTGCAGCCGCTTTCATTCTTGCTTCTCGTAGCATTTGAGCGCCAATGTCGCTCATCCCCTCATTATCGATCTCCGCTTCGAGATCTTCTACCTCATCAGGAGCTAGCACTCTTCCACCCAGTTCGACATCACTAACTCGCACGCGGTACTCAAGCGCCTTCTTCCCCTCGCTAATCAGCGCCTCTGTCCAACCCAAACAGCGTTTGAGACTCTGATTCATCTTCTGACTATCTATAAGGAGCTGCTGATGTTTGCTCAAGTCGAGCTGTAGCCTTTTCTCGTCTCTTTGTCTGTGTCTCAAATCACTTTCAGCCATGGCTGATGGACTGAGGGACCCATTATCAGGCGAATCTGAGTCCGACAGTTCCTCCTCTTCCTCCTCTTCTTCCTCCTCACTCATATCCGAAAGCGAGATGCCTTCACTAATGCCATCCACAGTCGAAAGAGTGCCAGTTGATTCACGTAATGAAGTTGGAGTAGCAATAGACAGCCGTCCAGACCTGCTTAGCCTCCTATACCTTCGAAGTTCAGCAGTTTGTTTCCTCATCTCCCTTTCTAATGTCCGGTTAATTGCGGCCAATGATGAATTCGTTATTTCCAGATCAAGAACTTTTCTCTCACGTCGGGCATTCGCGGCAAGTTCGTTCATCTGCTCGATGGATTGGCCAGCCTTGATAGGGCTCTGAATATCAGATCCAGAATCATCCTTCCCGTCGATTGGCTCTTCAGGCGTGGATATCAAACCAGTTGTAATAAGATTGAGAGGAGTTGACGGTGCAATGGGTTCTGTTGAACTACCACTAGATGTTTTTCTCAGAGTTGGATCTGTAGACGAACCCATGCTTGCTGACCTTCCATGACTTGAGACTTTTGAAGCGTTATCAATACTCGACGTTCGTGAGGAAACAATGCTGTTTGCAGATTGTCCTCTACCAGCTGCTTGTGGTCCGGGTAGTACTGGAGAGGGCAATGGTGGCGAATACCGTAATGAAGATATAGAGGCATGTTGATTGAGTTTCGAAGGGGATATTGGTCTCTGATTAGGCGATAGTGGGCCGGAATTTGTAGCCGCTATTCTAGGCGACGATACTCTTGAGGACGAGCTTATAACTGAGCTCGGTCGAGGAGGAGCAAAATGAGGGGAAGGTGATAATTGAAGGTCCGGTGTGCCATTTGCATGGAAGAATTTGGGTTGAGCCCGCTCTTCTCCCAAACTCGACCCTACTGCTGATCCACTCGAGCTTTGTGGAGGCGGCGGTATGGACTCTCCATTTGCATAAAAAAAATGTTGACGACGTTTTGGATTGTAGAGGCGGTCTCGGGGCCTGTGCAGATTTCGCATCACTGGCAAAGAAAAACTTCGAGTCTCCATTTGAGGCAGTTGGGCTCTTCGAGTATGCTATATCTGATGCCGCCGTATTGAAGGAAACGGTTGGCCTCTTTGGCACATCTTTATCCATCCCAGATATCCCCAGCCCTGGTGTCGATATAGGACCATCGTGTATCGCCCTGGATGACTCGATTGTTGAATGAGGGGTTGGTGTGCCATTCGGAGTGCCCGTGGGAGTGGTATTCGTGATATCGACTCGAATTTTTCTCTGCCCTGATCGTGGCGTGATGTTATTGTTGAGAAATGTAGATACCGGGGTGGAGAGATCCTCCTTGGGAGCACATGTGCTAGATGTCTGGCTCTCAGCACGCTGTCCCCTTCGTGACGATAGTGTTGAAGCTGGCGGAAGCACTGAGCCAGCTATCCGTGGAGTCAAAGGAGGTCGGTTTGAAGCCTTCGCCGAGGCACTGAGAGTTGGCATCAATGGCCGGCCATTTGTCTGCTTATCGTAAGAAGGCATCGCATTCCCGCTCTTTGCTGTCAGCGGTGCGGCGCCCTTTTGCGAGCCTCGCATCATGGCATTCTGATCGCGAGACTGCAGCGGGGTGCGTATTGGGGGTCGTGCAAGTCGGAGTCGAGTCGGGGTGTTGATGTTGGTGTTGGTGGCATTGGAGTCGTTCTCGAGATTCTTCCGATTGTTGTTTCTGGACCGAGTGCTAGCAGCACCACCCAGAATTGCTGCCCTCATCGCGTCGGACCAATCAGCGCATCAGCCTTCCGAGCAGGCTGTGAAGAAATAACTCAGGTCATCACTGGCACCACCTTTCCAACAAAGAACTTAGATATGTAGAGGGAAACAATTAGGGGTTAATAGTTAGATTTCACGAGCAAAATATCAGTCAGAAAAAGAATGGATTCTGTTGTTTACATGATGACCTGATTGCCCAGTGAAAGCTACCCGTTGAGTCTATAATACGTGCGGAGTATTAGGGTGAGTGAGTTGTCAACATTGGATGTGCCTGCCCTTGACATGCACGCTTTGATTGAAGTTCATGCGGTAACACAGGCGACCAAGTGAGAGGGGAGAAGCGGAGTCCAGGCGCGTCATAATGTTTCCCCTTTCCCTGCAAAACGCGCTGATCCATGGGATGTCCCTGAAGTGTGTTTATTTTCTAGAAGGTCACGTGGATGCCATGTGGGGTGACCACCAGGTGACCATTGCCTAGGTTTTCGCAGGGTGCCGGCCGGAGATTTCTATTTCCAGCCCCACGACACCGCACAAAACATCACCTGTATCGGTGCAGAGTCCAGACAAGAACATAGTGCCCAAATTGGGTGTGCTTGTGAGGCTATTCCCAGATTCCTTTCGGCTCCAAAAATGTTAATGCCCGCCTCCAGATGCACCTAACAACTTCCCTTCGTGAGCCTTCTCTCTGTGGCTATCTCACCACCGCCCACGAAACTTGAAATAGTTATCTTCGAACTCAATATTTTGATGTACCCAATGCTTCACAGAAGGACTGGGGCTGGCCACAGAGCGGATTTTTTTTTTGGGATTGAATCATAAGTCCCCCGGCCTTTAAGCACGCACTACCAATCTCCAAGGGAGAATATGCTGCATGCACCCCACCAGGTGGAACCAAGAATTCCTTATAAAAGTTCCTAAGAGAGTTGAGCTTGATTGACTTTACATTATTTTTGTGCATAGCGGTTATTCTCTACAATTCCTGCCTCACACACCACAACCTGTCTTCTTTCTTGTCATTCTCGCTCGTGCTATTTGTCTTCAAACTTTAAAAGGCTCTGGCGCCTAAATCTGGCGATTTGTTCCTATAGATTGTTAAATGTGATTTGATGAAGGAAACTTGGATGGGAATGTAAATGTAGAGTTGGTAGTTTCATCTTGCTGTATTTTAAAGGAGGTCAAACACCAACACCTACGGCTGCTAATGTGGTCGGCAGTTAAGTTGCCGCCCGACACATTTTCCTTCTTAACAGGAGTCCACGCCGTGAACCGCATACTACCTCAGTATTTTCAAATCAATTTGATCTTTATCGAGCCCCGCAAAAGCACATTCGATGGCTCTACCACTTAAAACTCACAATGAATACACCGTGGGGTGGGTCTGTGCTCTGCCAAAAGAGCAGACCGCTGCAACGGCTATGCTAGATGAAGTGCATGCAGACCTGCAAAAGCCGCCAAACGACTCCAATTCATATACTCTGGGGTCAATCGGCGGACACAACATCGTCATAGCTTGCCTGCCAAAAGGCAAACACGGCACCGATGCGGCGGCAAACGCTTCCACGCATATGATCGATACCTTTCC